>JANRGW010033646.1:341-35071 GCA_024733675.1 Psilopsiagon aymara
TCTCCACTCCTCTCCTCTCCTCTCCTCTCCTCTCCTCTCCTCTCCTCTCCTCTCCTCTCCTCTCCTCTCCTCTCCTCCTCATTTATTTATTGGGAAATCAAGACAAAGTGACTATTAGAAATGCAACTACTTTGGTTGACTTACAAACACAGCTCGTACTGTTAAACACCCTTTACAAATACACTGATTGTACTGTAGCCAAAAATTAACAGTAATGCTATCAAAATTAATCATAGTTATGAATATGTAGTACCCATGTCTACAGTTTTGTAATGTAATACCTTGCTATTCAGCTTAAATTCACTTTTCAAAGTGAAACCTTTGCTTCAATATACTAAAATGCTTTTTAAGAAACCCAGCATTTGCAACTATTTGCTCAAAATCTTACATTTCTGTGACCTGAGATAATACTGCTTCTGTGATTTGATCTTTTTTTTTCAATGTGGAAGTCTCAGTTGTTTTATGTCATTTTATTTTGGACCAAAAATTGCAGAATTTCTAGTAAAGCGGAAAATCTGGTCTCTACCCTCAGCTCTGTTCCCTCTGGACTTGCAGTCAGATACCAATAGTTGTAGCACAAACCAGCCTGTAAGAATGAAGCTTCATGGCAAGCTGGTTAACCAGTAACTGAAATTATGGTTACATCTGTCCAAGGGTAGAGACATACAGCAAAAAGACACTGTTAGCAGAGACTGATCCCCTGCCAAGTTTGTGTTGTGATTCCTCGGCACCTAATTACTCCTACTTTAATTAAACTTTCTTGTAAAACTTTCGTTGTTTCCTCCCCTAAATGATGTGCTGCTGCAGACTGGAGCCTCTCATCTCCTACCAAACCTGCAGATTGAGCTGGATGGAAATTATGACCTTCTCGGTTTGCTGGAAATGTTTTTGGGTTGGTTTCTTTTTTTTTCCCAATCAAGTGGTTTGGATTTCTTTGAAAAACAAAATGTTTTAAAAGTTTCAAGTCAGATTAAAAGGCTGCATATGGACAGGAGACTTTTTCTCCCATTACAATCCTGAGTCCCTGAATAAAGAAAATCAAATCAACTCAATAGTTCACAGCGAACTGCAAGACTGAGAACTGAAATAATAGTATTGAGTGGAATATACTGATTCAAAAGCTCTGCATTTCCTACTCTACCCATAATTTGGGGGGAAATGGAGATATTCTCAGTGTTCACATTTTTCAGTGTTCCAGCACCATACTTGTGATTGGAAAACCTTTGTAAACTCTTCACGTACTGTCATGAGCTTGTACATTGTTCAGAACAATGGGATCTGTCCTCTAGGTGGCACAAATCGATACATCAATACATCAATAAACCATATCAATAATTAATAATTAACCACACATACAAATGCTGAGGTTTAAAGGGCAATACACTTGCATCTTCTTTGTTTGCCTTGGGTTTCTTCAAGCCATATTTAACTTCTGCCTTATTCTCTGTATGAATTCCCATCTCTGACCAATCTTTGCAGCTTTCTTACCCAACTGCTAACCCACACATCTTCCCCAAAAGAATGACCTAGAAAGAGAGATGTGGAATGGGCATAAGCTACCGGCCAGGCCAAATAAAAACAAGTTAAGCCCACGTGTTATGTGCTGGTTTCTGATACTGAATATTGCTATCTGAGACCTGGAACACCTTGGCACTTGCAGAAAGCAGCTGCTGTAGAAAAGGGGTATTTGTGCCTGCCCCAGTGGTAGGAACCCCACTGAACTTGTCTCAGCTGGAAGGAGTTGTGTTGCACAAGCTGTTCTCATGCACTTGCTGCAAAGGATTGGTATCATAAAGCAGTTAGCGATAGAAGACAGCTCCGGGTGGTGATTAATTGCATTACACCTATTGTAATTATAAATTCCAGGTCACTCATCGTTCTGGAAATCTGAAGGAGTTCAACCATCAGGGTGGAGTAAACGCAGACATCCATATTAAAGTGTTCCAATGAACACCCAACGTACAAGGAATGTCTCCATGGGGCTGTCTAAACACACACTGAGCTTTGCTTTCTTTTCTTGCCCTTTGGGCACAGAAAATGTGTAATCAGGCAGGCACACAGGGCAGATCTGTAATTGTCATTCAGTTTAACTCCATAAAAAAACCTTTCTTACCTGCAAATATTTCCCTTTGCTACAACTTTTCCATCCACAGAAAAAGAGTGAACATTCTTTGCTTCCCAGGGAGTGAGGAAGGAACAGGAAGAGTTCACAGCCTTTAGAGCCCCTACATCTATGAAAGAAAGAATAGCTCGTGCTGAAAAGATTCAGCAAATTCCTTGGTATGGGAGATTTGCAAGTTCTCAGCAGAGCTGATTTCTGCAAGGGCTCCCACAGCAGGATGGAAAGGTGTCATCAGGAGCACATTTATTATGACTTTAAAATAACAACTGTAAACCCATGCTAGATGAGGCCTGTGGTCTGTGGCAGTAACCAGCAGAAGATGCTCGAGAGGAAGGTGGACAAGTCTTGCCATAATGGATAAAAGTATGGCCTGCTCCTATTGTAGGTTTCATAGAGTAGGAGAACCCTGATGCCTGAAGTTGAATGTCCCTTCCGAAGCTGATCGCACATCCACATATTCACAATATCCCAAGTTTATCTAGTGCCTTCCTGGATTTATTCTGAACTGGTGTCCTAGAGACAAATCTTGCCTCCCCCCTCTGTTGTTTTACTAAAGGACTAGTTAGACCTTACTATAAAATTAATTACACTTGTGTAACAGAGCGATAATCATCTTAGATTACAGACAGACAGCTGAGTACATTTCAAAGGTCTCTGAGACATTCAGCTGGGATTTTCCCCTTTGAAATCACCTGAGGATCACACCTCTCTCACTGCCCTTCAGCTTTCATTAGCAGCTTCCTGAATTGCGGAGCTGCAAAGGCCTCCTGCTGCCTGACAGACATCCCAAGGCAACGCCATAACCCTGTGATACCACCCTTGCCCAGCTCAAACGACTTTTGTGACCTCTAGTTAAAATGGAGAACTGGGGAGGAGGAACATGATTTTGTTCGATGCCTGCTGTCCTCCTTTGCTGTCCTACTATAAACTCAAATTCTCAGGCAGAAAAGTGCTACTGTGCCTACAGCTTTGTCTCTTCTGCCTGCAGCACAGGTCTCAGACCATTCATTCCTGCAGTTCTCTAGCAAGGATGCCAGGCAAATATCAGCTGTGTTAGAACACACTGACTCAAGGCACACTCAAGGTAGGCAAAGGTCAGCATCCTCCAAGGGGTCAGTACAGCCAGGAGGACAGACACTGTCCGAGTGATGCTGTAACCAGGTTGGCTCTCCCAGATGTGAGAGGTGGTCCATGCAAAAGCTGCTGCAACGTGCCTCCTTCCCACCTCACTGCAAAGGATGGAGAGAGTAAGTCCCAGGTTACAGGGCACAGTCTTCACCTACCTGTCTGACCTTCTTGCAGCACTTTCCTGGGGAGATTTCTGCCTCATGTCTGTGACAGGAGGAGATGGAGGTTGCAGTACAGCTATAGCAGATTCCAATGGCAGTCCCAATGTCTGGGGCCAGGCTGCTTCTCCCTGTGGGGACACTGGTTTTCTCTGAAAACTCCTAGGATGGGGAAACAAAGACAGATCTGGAAACTGGGGGACAAGAATAAACAACCCTCCATTGTATATTCAGGCATTGATAATGCAAAACACAGACCAGCAGAGAAAAGGGACAAATCTGTTATCAGGAAACCATGCAAATGCTCATGTCTTAATGCTTCTTTTCTTTAGGTCTCCCATTTCATGGCTTAGTCTCACTGAAGTTCTTTTTGCTGTTGAGAGACTAATCCCATGGCCAACTTGACCAAGCAGTACCACCTGCCCATATGCAAACACCAACCTTCATATAATAAAAGAAGTGAGAGCCCAGAGATGGTTTGCTCTGCAGAGAAACTGACTGGGGTTTTACAGAGCACATCTTGGAGATCTGTGGGCAGTCTGGATTTTCAGTAATAGCCCAATGATGATGAAAGCTACTCCAAGCTGTGAGGATTGCCTGACTATCCCAGTCTTCTCATGGAGATGGTCCCTGACAAAAGGAAGGAGAAAAAGGGGAATTCAGGAACTGCTTCAGAAAATGCCTCCATGCTGCAAATAAGCTTCAGGTCACTCTCCATAGAATTGACTTCAAGCCAAAATAAGAGAGTGTGATCTGGAGGATGCCCTTGTATTGCTTATGTCATTTAGTAGCCTTGGTTGAAATTCTCCAAACACCACTGTTTGTGCAAGGCTGTTTCTCCTAAGCTCCTTGCCATCCTCAGCAGCTTTGCAACAGCAAGGGCAACGCTCCATACTGTGTTGGCTCAAAGCCCTAGATAGCCATCAAGACTTTGCCCCTTTGCCCTTAAAATTACCCAGGCCCTTGGGAGCACCCCTCTTCACTGTGTGAAATCCATTCTTCAGGTAGCCTGTGCTCAGCTCCCAGCACCACCACTGAAATTCCCTGGAGTCAGCAG
Source organism: Psilopsiagon aymara (assembly GCA_024733675.1). Taxonomy (NCBI): domain Eukaryota; kingdom Metazoa; phylum Chordata; class Aves; order Psittaciformes; family Psittacidae; genus Psilopsiagon; species Psilopsiagon aymara. The sequence goes on from JANRGW010033646.1 coordinate 4,807, forward strand.
AAAGCAGTGTGATTTATAGCAACTGAAAGCAGTGATTTGTAGAAACCGATGCATTGATCCAGGGATAGGGAGCTGAGAGATGGATCTCCCAGAGGAAGCTTCATTTGCCAATATCTCTTTCTTATACTTCCTAACAGGGGCTCAGTGGGGGATGACCAACTGTGGAGAAATTTGGGTAATGTCCCAGAGCAAGAATGATGATTATTTGCTGGGCTTCCACCCACCATGGGGAATTCTGGCTTGTGACATCACCCATTGTTCCTGCTGGTGCCAAGAACATGCTGGGATTCTGTCTTCTCAATGGTTAAAGCACTTTCCTGTTTGCTCGTTCCTTGTTTCCAAAAACGCATTTCATGAATGCTGCACGGGATGTCTCTTTTCTTGAGCTGTTTTGTCCCTTTCGTCATGTCTGCCTGGAACTCTTCACAATGAAGTGAACAATGTATTCCTACAGTCAGCAACAAAAGGGAAAAAATAACTGCAGGAGGCAAAGCCCATCTTTGGCATTTAGGATCCTGTGCTTGCCTTTGTTCCTTCTTTGGAAGCCGTGTTTGTGTAGCATGGACCCGTCCCTCTGCTCCAGGCTGTTGTTTTTCTTAGTGATTTTAGTGTAGTGACAATGCCAGGAGGGTTGGCCCTGGGAAGCAGTGGCTACTACTCTATATCAGGGGAGCAGAGGCATTGTAGGAGCAGTGCAGCTTATCTGTGTCTAGGTCAAGAAGAGCCATCACTCCCAGCCTGAGTTGATCCCTCAGCCCATAGCACAAGGGGAGATTGAACATCCAGCCTAAAATGAGTAGCTACTCTTGAAAGCATCAGTTACATACCAGAATAGCACTCTGTGGGGGTGGTGGTTGCTGAGGCCTCTCTCTGGATATTCTTCATTACAAGCCTAAAGGCAGATTACTTTTGAAGAGGTCATTGCATTTTTCACACAGAAATTCTATAGCTCTGGACAAAGCTCTCAGAGCAGGGGCATTTCAAATCAGTCCTGGTCAATGCAATCCCAACCCCACCTCATCTCTTCAGGGTTCCTACATACCTGTAACAAACAGAGACTTTCATCCATAGCTCCACATCCTTTAAGATCTTTGAAAGGTTGGTGCCAAACATCCATACATGTGCTGGTCAGGTTTGTGCCTGCTCAACACAGTTGGGTATTTCCTGGAGGACAAAATTAGTTCCAACTCCATTCAGTAGGAAGACACGAATGAGAGGGTGTAACGTTTGTTCCACTTTCTACAATGGTGTAAATCTCTTGGGATTTATGAGAAATTAAGAAAAGAAGGGAGAGATCTTGGATGAAAGGTTTAGATTTGTAAAGGTGTTTTTGCACCTGGCATTAAAGGCAAATACCTGGGCATTTTCTTCTTCTAGGCACTCAGGAAGAGTTCTTCACAGACAGGTACATGTAGCTTCAGGCATCTCTTGGAAATGTAAGCTAAGAGCAAAGCTATGGCAACAAAAGGAGTCAGGTAAAGGAAATACTGTGAACCCAAATCTCCAAAACCTCAGGTTAACTTGAGACTCTTCTTCCTTCCTGGAGGCATGTGGTCTGTGTGCAACAGAGGTCTCTGTGTGACAAAGTTCTCTGCTGATCCTTTCAGTAAATGAATCCTGGAAAGCCATATTAATGTGACTCTGGTTCATACTTCGTGCACTGGTAGCACCTTTGCTATGAAAGCACCCCTTTCTTTAAGCAAAATTATGTCATTTTTTCCCCATTATTTATTTCCTCTGGGTGGGTAACTATGGCTGCGTTACCTTCCCCACGTCGAGGGTATCTTCTTTCACTCTGCACTGACCAGAATGAGGATCACAGAAACTGGAGCCAAGAGAGATTTATTATATCATTGAACTGGCATCTGGAATGTCACATAGTATGTGAGCTCTGACATAACTCTGAAACTTGGCACAGCTGGAATATGGGCTGAAACAGGTAATGCTGCTATTGTATTTCCCTATTTTCTTTAGAGTGTCTGTTGCATTGGTACAGAGGTTAAAAACTTCCCTCTGCTGGTTTGCCTATCACACTGAAGCTTCATTTTATCAGTTATATTTGTACTTTCTTATTATTTTAAAATAAAGTTGTCACTATTCCTGATTTTCTCTTCCCAACACGTCCTCTCCTTGCTATTTTAGTTGCATTCCCATATGTACGTTTTTCATTTGCTCTGACCTCTTGTGCCCCCACACTTCATCCTTACTCAGTCAATGGAGCCCTTGACAGTATCTGTGCTCTCATGTGCCATCACCATCTGAGCTGTTTGTGAACAGAGCAACAATTCCCCCTCAGCATATTTTCTTACCCCGCTGTGAGGTTTCCCCTGCACGTATCATCTTCTGTGTGCATTTCACATGAATACAGAGAGGGGCTCCCACTGCTGCTAGGTCTGAGTGCATGTTAAACTCTCTCATCATTTCTTGCAGGAGTGCATCTGTGACTCGGTTTACTTCCATGAGATGCTCTGAGCAGAAGCCATTACTCAGATGAAAGCAGTTTTCCACACTCTGGCTCTTATTTCTCTTTCTTTCATTTCTTATTTCTCTTTCTATTCCTCATACACATGTTACTCTTTGCATGAAGCCTCACACTGACTGTAATTGCCATCATTTTGTCTCTGTTCATGACAACAGTGCAATAAAACCCTAAACTGCTCATGGTAAACAAATAAAAATACACTCCCTTTTTCTAAGAAGCCTTTAAATCCATCATATGAAAGTCAAGCGCAGTAGTTTTCTGTTGGCTCTTCTATGCTTGCTCTTCTAACCTGCGCACTCTGCTCCCAGGATTTGTGAAGTCAAGAGTTGCCTTTCTGAGCTTCAGTTGACATGGGGTGCCTGGAAGCTGTTACCCCCCAACATTTCTCCAAGGGACAGTTTCCTGCTTTCGCATGATACACGCATGATGGGCAAGATGAAGATGCTTTGACTACCTCCTTGTGCCTGCTGGGAGGTGACATCAGTATTGTATATGATTCATATCCTAAAAATGTCCCGATAAAGTTGAGAATGCCATCATTAATATTGAAGCAAAATCAGACAGCGGCCGGAGAGCTTTACTGCAAGAAATTTTAGTTGCTTGACCTAGCAAAAGACTTTAAATGGATTTAATGAGAAAAGAGGGAGAGAGGAAGCAGAGACTTCCATTCAACGGATGCATTCTCATTAGCTGAGTAACAATTTCACTTGAAACTTAACTGGACTTGGATTTTGCCTGGTTTACCCAGGTTAAACCAGCCCATGAAGAGCAGGCTAGCTCACTACACTGCCTGGTTCCACTCGCCCCTTTTTGCCATGCCTGGATCAAGGAAGGTCCCGTGAGGAACATCGGCGGCCAACGGTACACGCTTCCTGTACCCCTCCCGCTCCATCTGCCGACGGCGGCTACAAACTACCCCCTGCCTTCACCTGCCTCCGGCGGGCTCCGAAAGCCCCAAACAGAGCATACTGTGGCCCCCGCTCCACCCTGCACCCACTCTCCATCGCACTCCTCAAAGGGCAGCATTCCTCCTCACGCCGCTTCCCTCTGCCCCATAGGAGGACCCACGCGTGATTCGTGAAGGCTGCGGGGCGTGTGTGCCCACTGGGAACAGGTCTACCCATAGGGGAGGACAGGTCTACCCTCTCCAAGCGCCTGCACCCCCCCAAGGCGAGCCCGCCGCCGCTCCACGCTGCGGGGCGGAGCGGGGCCATGACGCGGCTGCGGCCGCGCTATAAAGCACCTGCCCGGCGCCCGCGGCTCCAGACGCATCGCGGCGGCTGCGGTAAAGCACCGTGAGGAAAAGCATCGGGAGAGTCGGGCTTGGGAGTGGGGACAAGAAAGGAAAACCCGAGGAAAACGTCTCCAAAACTTCCATCTCCTTTCAGCGCAGCCCCACGCCGGTGAGACCCGCGCCATGCCCAGCCACCCCGCCGGTGCCCTGCTGCTAGCACTCGCCCTCTGCGCCCTCCTGGAAGACGGTGAGCCCCGGGCTGGGGGGGGCTCGGTTCACTGAGGGTGCCTGCCCTGTTGGGGCCACCCCTCCGCGCCCCTCGGCTCCGGGAGCGGGGCTGCGAGTGTGTCGGAGGGTGCCCGGGGTCTGCCCCGAGGCTGGCGGCGGGGCGAGGGGCATTGCCTGGCGCCTTTGCTCCTGGGAGCCGCTGGGGCTGTGAAAGTCCTTTAGGAGCCTAATGGGTGAAGGCTGCACCTCCTGTAAAACTGCTTTGCACGCTGAAATCGCCGTAAGCCTTACGGGAGGTGTAATTGCAGAGATGACAGACGGACGGGCACTCCAGCACTCTGCACCGAGTCTGCAACTCATCCCTTCCTCCTTCTGCTGCAGGTATGGGCCACCCTCCGCTGGAGTCCCCCCTGGTTGCGCACCCGAGGACCAAACGATGTTCCTGCAATAGCTGGCTGGATAAGGAATGCATCTACTTCTGTCACCTGGATATCATCTGGGTCAACACGCCTGGGTGAGCAGGGACATAGCTTTTTATTGGGGTGGGGGACTGGACAACTCCCGATGAGTGGCTGTGTTTTCTGTTGGAGGATGGGGGTAGGTGGGAGGAATGTGGAAAAGGGTCCTGGTTCTGGGAGGCTCTTGCAGCACCTGCTTTGGAGAGCGCTGCAAGTCCAGTCTGTTCTAAAATCCAGATAGCAACAAACTGTGCTTCTGCTCAGGGGTTTCAGTGCAACACACAGGGCAGTGGAGTGAAAGCGCAGGGCGCTGCTTCCTCCAGGGCTCATCTTTTTCTGACCTTTTCTATACCTCTGCAAGGCGAAAACAGCTCTGAGGTGTTAAGAACTGCAATTCAGAAAGTTTCTCTACCCACTTTTGCGCTGTAACCCTGGCTGCTGACTGCCAGCATTGTTAACGAGACAGTGGTGGGCTGGCACTAACATCCTGTGGCTGCCAAGTACTGCCCTCAGGAATGCTAAAGCAGCTTTCCGAGCTGTTTCAGACCAATGGCCATCACACTGTAGCAAAACACATGTACTCAGGTGTGGTTATAATCATGCTTACTAACGTGCAATTACAACTCACTGCTTTCTCGGAGAATAGTTGCAGACACTGCCAATCCTAAACCCTCTGGGAGAGTAGATCACTATCAGAGATGGAGCGAGGGAATGTGCTAACAGCTCTGAAAGCATGCTGTGATCAGAAGAACCTGTTATGGCTCCAAGACATCTTCATTTGTACCATGTCCTGTGTGTTAAAACCCATGGAGGTGGGGAGGGATGTCTCAGTGCTTAAGGAACTGGCTGCTTGCTGCCGGTGGACTGCTTTGCCACACTGCCAGCTCACCCAGCACTCGTGGTGACCCTTGCAATGGGCGGTGGGCCGCTGCAAGGAGAGAAAATTCCACTTGCAACCCAGCACATACTGGTAATCTCCCTGGGAGGGGTAGGGTGGAGAAAACAGTAAGTGGGAGAGGAGCTGGAGTTTAGAGGCTTAGATCTATCAGTGGCCTTTTCACCTTATGTCTATAGATGAGTCTTTTATTATCCTGGCACTGGCTTGGCTGCCTCCCAGGACTGTGCTATAAACCTGTGGCTAATAAAGAGGTTAGTTGCATAGCTGATGCCTTCTGTTTTTAACAGGCACACTGCTCCCTATGGCTTGGGGAGCCCTCCAAAGCGGCGCAAGAGATCGCTCAGCAGGTGTGAATGCTCACACTCGAGGGACAGCATCTGTGCTGCCTTCTGCCAGGCAAAGCCTGGGTAAGCCAAGGGGGTCCTGGGGATGTCCCTGGGGGCTGCTTGGGGAGGTGCAAGCAGACAGAGTTTAGGAGCTGGAGGAGCTCTATGTCCTCCCTGGGGATGGCTGTGCAGCTCTTAGCGAACAGCTGGAACTTGTCTAGTGGCTTTCATACCCCTCCCAGGAGGCCCTGGCAAAGTGTCGTTAGGGTGTTCAAGTTGTACAACAGTCTCTTTACAAGGTGATATGAAGCAATGCTGCCTCCATCCTCTGTCAGGAGGCTGAGGAAGCGTGGGTTGCAAAGGGGGGAGCCAGGAGAGGGGCAGGTGAAGAGTGTCAAACTTTGGGATTCCATTGTCTCCTGCATGGCTTAGGTGGGAAAAGCTGCAGGAGAGGAGGACTGATGTGAGCTGGGGTGTGAAAGTCAAATAACATCTGCAGCCAGCTCTCTTCATAGTACATGTGGGCTTTTGGTTGTCTTGCTTCAGCCAGCGGCATAGAGGAGTGCTTACACTGTAGGGAGGTGGGGAGCAAAGTCATTGTAGAGATCTGTCACTAATTTCATAGCAAGGCAATAGCTAAAGTCCCCAGTCATTACATATGACTGTGAATAGAGTGAGGTCTGACAGAAGAGGATGGCAGTAACAGCTAGCTATGAATAGCTCTTAAAAAGCTGCAATTAACCCTTCAGAAACATTCATTCAGCTGTCTTAGTCTGTCACATTCCCCCTGGCACATACCATAGCATGGCTGGATGCAAGTGGCTCATGCATCTCCTCTTGCTCATTAGGTACCTTCAGAGTCTGAAGCTCCCAGTGAGCTCTGGAGCATCAATGAAGTCTCCACAGAGCAGTGGTGTGAGGCCTTCTCATCATGGCCTGCTGAGAGCTCTCAGGTAAGCGTGCCACTTAACCCCACTCTGAACATCCCTCATGGACACTTTTAAGATCTGCTTTTGAGACCCCAGACTATGGGTACCACTGGGATTTGGCCTGACTTCACCCTCTGGGTTCCCTTTAAATGGATAGACTTGACTGGTTTTGCCCTCCAGAATTGAAAGCTAACTGCTGAGGGAACCAGGGTTGGTTGTGTCCTTCCAAAACTAGAGGAATATCACATAAAATGTGATTCTTGATTGGAGTTGGAAGTTCCTCTGAAATGGAATGGTTGACATACAAGAAGGGGAGGGGCAGCATCAGGTAGGAACTAGTTGACTGGGCAGCAACTTTAGAGCAGAAGCTTTTCTCACACCAGTGAGTTGTGGAACGTGAATGTGTTAAAGGGAGTTGACACACTGAAGGACGCATTGATCTATTGGTGTCAGTTAAATCAGATGCAACGGGAACACTTTCTGAAAGGTGGAACTGGGGAAGCATCACTGGGTTCATATCCTGGTGCAGGGCTCTTTGGATCCTCTCACCACTGGAAAGGGGATACTGGGCTGGATGGACCTCTGCTGTGGCTTAGTACAGCTGCAGCTAGAAATTCTCCTTCCTTCTTCCCCATCTTCTGCCTCAGAATGTGTCTTGGCAAGGGGTGTATTAATGTCATACTACAGGATATTGCTGTGTAGTAGAGAAAGGGACTGGAGAATGACCATTGTGCCTCTTCTCTGCTTCCAGGGATCTTGCCATCTCCAGCCTGCAGCTCAGCAAGCATCAGCAGCGTTCCCGGAGGAGCGCACAGCCAACAGTTTTGCCTTGGAAGAAAAACATCTGGAAGAAGAAGAGATAAGAAAGAGGTGCATACCAAGTTCACCAGAAGAATCTGGGAGTCCTGTGGGTGCCACTAACTCCGCTGTCGGTAGTTAGAGCTGAAGGAAAGGCCATGAGTGGAAGGGGGAAGAAGTGGAAGTCTCCATGCTCCTGTTGCGTGAACCAGTACTGAATGCACTCCAGAGACTGTTGTAAAGGGAAAACTCTCTCTCTATACAGTCATAGATGTGTCATGGAGCTGAATTGTGCCCTTTTGGATCAGGCAAGGGTCTTGCTGGAGGAGTGCTAGCTTAGCTCTGCTCCGGAGTCTTAGGGAGAGGGTCAGCCTGTGCTGGGCAGTTGAATCACATAGAAACCAGGTGGCTCCATGCACTTGTGGACCTGGCAGCACTGAGCCCATATCTCTGGCCTGGTCTGCTCTACCTGAGAGCCATGTCCAAGCATGGTTCCAGCTTGGCCTCAGTCAGCATTGGTTTGGCTGGTCATTGTAGACGGGGATAAGCTGCCTCCAGTGTGAGCCCACCTTTGCACTTTCTTCTCTTACTTACCAGGCAGTGTGATGTGTGTGTGAGTGAGACTCCCATGGTAAAACAGCTCCCAGTTTTTATTAAAACAAATGTATCATCTAGAATCCTGAAAGCCAACTGAGCAGTCAGTGGCATTCCTTGGCTGAGGAATTCAGTGAAGGTCCGTCCTTAAGTGGCTTTTCTTGAGGTGGAGGATAGCTTGCTTACACTGGAACTTGCATCAAATCCAAGCATGACCCCTGCCACCCAGCGCGGCAGCAGGGGAGAGGCTGAAGCAGAGCTGCATTTCTGCAGGATCCCCATGCATGTAGTCTGAGGGAGGGAGCCCCACTGGGTCTGAGCAGGTCTGGATGAGTTCCCTGTCTCATCTCCTTGGACATACCCTTAGCAGGGTAGAGTAAGTCCAGCTTTTAACCTGATATCCCAGCTTTCTCTCAGCTCTGCCTGAAAGGAAAGGCTAGGGGCAGAGAAGATGGGTGGTGGGAAAATAGCACGCAAAGGCTTGCTTGCTTCTTTGCTTAGATCAGGTCTTGGAGTGAGACCCTATATAATTAGAGACCAGTATATGGGTAGCATGTCACTATAAGAAGCATAACCTGAACAGAGAATGCATTAGGCAAGGGGCAGCCAGGTGGGATTTATATGGAGAAAAGGACTGGGAAGAGTGCACAGCACTGTCTGCACAGCTTTAGGAGAAAAGCTGGGATTTAAACCCATCCCAGAGTTACGGCTGCTTCCCGGGCCATGGAGCAGCATGGAGCTGCTGGCCCAAAGGGAAGGAAGAACTTGGAATAAGCACTGAGCTCAGGACCTAGGAACTGATCTTATATGCAAACCCATCTCGAGGCGCTAGAGCTGTACCATGAATGCACTTTTGTTTGCCTGGGCAGATTAACTTGTATTATAAATTGTGGCTGCAGATCCAGCTAGCGCTGGGAATTAATTGCTCTCTTGGAACCACTGTTGGGTCCCCCTTGCTGCCCAATCCAGTATTACACATGAGCATTTTAAAAGGCTGCTTGAAGTTGGTGATGGACCAAAATCTGTGGCTGTTGCAAGTATAGTCCCATTGGACATACAAAATACTTCTTTGATTTTTGCTTTAAGCACTAGAGGGGGTAAAGATGAGACCAGCTGATTGTATTGTAAATGACAGAGCAGACTCATCATTTGGTCCCCAAAGCTGCAGAGCATCTTTTCTATATTTGACCTTCTGAAGGTTTGAGTCATCCTACAAAAAGAATAATCCTTAAAGGGTTTGTTCCAGAGGAAACTTTGCACATGGTTAATGTGAGCCTAGTAATTTAAAATGAAACTACTGCTGTAAAGTACTATGTATATCTCCTTGTGTGTGCAACGTCTTATTGCACACATGCCGTATGTAGCATCCTGAAATCTGTGTATTTATTTAAATCTATTGATTTTTTTTCAGACACTAGTTTGCAAAATATAATTTGTAATAAATAATGACAAAAATCGTTACCATTTTTCCTTCCTTATTTGATGGCTGAATGGTGATGGATGAAGTGAAAGAAATCCAGGTGCTTGAGAGCACTGTGAAAGTGATTGAGACAGTAGAGCTGGGAGAGAGGAGGGAGGCTGCATAGTCTTGTGGATGGTCCTGAGCAAGTTTGCCTTAAGTCACAGAAAAGCCTTAGTGAGCTCTTGGTCTCAGAGGACAAAGCATCCCTGTTTAGGCAGCTTGAGTCCCAGATGGTTGGACAGTTGACAGCACAACGGGAACATCACATTTGCTGTAGGTAGGATCATAGGAAATGCTCCCTAGCCCTGCTGCAGCATGTGGGCTTGAAGGAAGACAACTAAACAGGGAGAGAATTTAAACTAATCCATTTTTGATGGGTTGGTGATTTGTTTTTTTCTGGTCCTAAGATCAGTGAGCAGAGGAAACTTGATCTGGGGCTGAATGATGGAAAATCTTCCAGGGCAGGCTGTCCACATTCACTTGGGGAAGCTCTCGACTCACCGCTGAGTGCTACAGAAGGAAATACGGGAAAGTCAACATCCGGAAAACCAGTTTAAAATTATCAGACATCCAGAAAAGTCCCCCAAGACTCTGATCCCGAAACCTCAGATCCTTGCAGGGATCTTCCGTAAGGCCCCTCAGGTGTCCCCCAAGAGCTGAGGAACAACCTGAGCCTGATAGTAACCCCATGGTGTTGCCTGGAACAAAGCCAACATCTGTGCAAAGCTCAGCCCTTCAGGCACAGTTTTAATTACAAGAGCTAATTAGGTACCACCCAAGGGAAGAAGACAGGGGAGATCCTTAAGAGCATCTTAATTAGGGGCAGAAGGGAGAAGAGAGGACTGTTCTTATTCTGGGGTTATTGAATTCAGTGATAAAGATGAGCTGAAGTAGGCTGAAGGAGGATATTTTACAAATTCTCACCCATAACAAGAAAGAACAGAATAATAAAACTTGACTGAAGAGGAAAATCCAGGGAAACAAGGAAATTCCAAAGCCAGTTCTATGTGTGATGAGGGATCTTTCCTAAGATGCAACTGTTTGAGCAGTCCATTTTATGACTGACAGTTCCCATAAAAGTGGACCCATTGTGCCCTGCATGTGACTCTGCATGTTTTCTGTAGCTGGAGTGTCTGAAGAAGAGCCATGGCAGGACATGGAATGTGTCAGTAGGCAGTTCTAGCCAAGGAAATAGAGTGATTGATTAAACTTCAGTGTTTAAAGTTGTCAAATCTAATCTCCAGCTCCAGTATCCCTGGACATGAAGATTTTTGACTTGCCAGGTTGTCTTCAGCTGGCTCGAGTGTTTACAGCGGATGTGAGCTCCATAATTCATGCCTTCTGCCGCAGGCTGGTGAGTATTCTGTGGTCAGCTACATCCCACATCTTCAGGATCTCCTTGCTGTAGGCCAAGGAAAGCCACAGGTTCTTTGGACTCCATGCCCAGGTCTAGGCATCACAGTAACTGACCACAACTGCTCTTATCTGATCCAGGCAAGGTGAAGAATAAAACACGAAAGTCCGTCCCATGGGAGCTGGGCTCAAGTTTAACCCTTAATAGTTTCCCTTCAGAGGAGATTGGTGGGAAAGCTGAGGCAGGTGGAGCTGGCATAAAACTGTTGGGGGAAGCACATCTGTTATACCTGTTACACCTTCCTTTGGTGCTCAGCTATCTATATATATATATACTATCTATGACCCTGCTTGAAGTCCTGTCCTCAACCTCGCACCTCTTCAATGATGGGCAACTGGGTGCTCTTCACTGATGGGTAACTGGGTGCTCCTCACTGATGGGTAACTGGGTGCTCCTCACTGATGGGTAACTGGGTGCTCTTCACTGATGGGCAACTGGGTGCTCCTCACTGATGGGTAACTGGGTGCTCCTCACTGATGGGTAACTGGGTGCTCTTCACTGATGGGTAACTGGGTGCTCCTCACTGATGGGTAACTGGGTGCTCTTCACTGATGGGTAACTGGGTGCTCCTCACTGACTTCCCAGAGGGAAAGATTCTTGAAGTGGTGAAGTTGACTTAACATGCAGTCGAGCAACTCTGGTGCTGATCCCTTCTGTCCCCACAAGCATTGACTTTGATGCTAGGCTAAACCCTGGTGGGAAGAATGAGCTGGCACAGTGAGGAATGTGGTTTCTGATGATTTTGTGGCTTCAGCTGGTTCAAATGAGTCCAGAGCTGAAACATGAAGCTGCATGAGCAGCTGAACATCCAGCTGAGACTGAAATACGGGAGGTCACCAGGACTATTGAGCTTTTGCAGGTGGAAGGTACCAGAGGCTAGAAAACCATCTTTCCTCCCAAAGACAGAAACCTGCCTTCAGCATATCCGTGCATTCACTCTATTATGACCTTAATAGCACATTATTTGCAATATGTGTTAACCAACTCAATAAGTCACCCTGATGGCTTTTATTTTTCTTTTCGGTTTCAATATATGCCATGAAAACCTCCAAGACTTCATTTCAGCAGCAAGACCATAACAGTTTAGACAAGCTCAGAAATGGTGAATAAGCCTCTCCCTGGAGATTTGATGGCAAATCTGAGGTATGCCTCTGTGACTTTATTATTGAAACAGAATTATCTCCCTCCAGCTCCCTTGAGGGGGGAGGAGGAGGAGGGAGCACACATGGAGCAATTAAGACAAATGTCTTTGACCTTCAGCAACTTAATCAGCTGCCAGTGCTCTTCCTAATAGTGTGCTAATGGTTAAGTTTTTCTGAATGCCATAAAAAGTGCTATAACTGGAGGCTACAATAAAGTGCTGATCAACCCATCAAGTGAGTCAATCCAAAAGTAATATCTGTCTTTGTAATGACTGTAATAAAACCTATGCCAAAGCCAGGCGATGACGTGAATGAGAATGCTGCTTAATTATGCTGGGCTGCAATGCCGGGTAAATTTGCCACACTTGGGCAGAGTTGCTTTTGGGTGACATTCCCACTCCTGTGTAGGAAAGCCAAACTTTGTGTGCGTGTGGCCAGTGCTCCAAGGGCAGTCCTAAGAGGTCTGGGCAGGTGACATCTCCACCCAAGCTGAATAGAGTTTCTGTGCTGCTGAATTTGGGCTGGAGCTGTTTCTCCTGGGAGTCACTGCACTGACAAAAAGCAGGATGGAGACATGACTCTAATTCCCTTTTGAGAGGCTGGGGCTGGGAAGAGGAGAAAATGTGTTTATAAATTCATACATATGTACGTTCATATGTTTACATATGTATTACATTATACAGTGTTACATATCCTGGTGTTAAAGTGACCTTATATTTAATGCCATGGTATTGAAACAGGGTGAAAGGCTACTAAAGCACCACAGGATGAGGAAGACAAATGCTGTGCTAAAGAGATGCATATAATGAAGCTGAAAACATTCATGGCAGAGGGAAAAGGGTGAATCTGGGTGAACCAGAGAGACCTTTCCTGGGGCTGCAGATGGAGCTGCCAGAAGTTGGACATTGTCCCATGAAGAAGGCAATGATCAAGTACCCTTCAAAGGAATAACAGGAGCAGAGGGACTAGATGATGCTGCCTCTTCTTGATCCCCCTGTGAGCTGAAGGCACTCAGCACCCCCAGGCAGTTGCTCGCCTCTACCAGGATGGAGCATGACCCACACTGGGCTTCCTTTATGACCCTCACACCCTTTAGAAACCCGATTTTGCCTGTCTTGCCCTTTGCAAAGGCACAGGTGAATGACAGGGTCAGTGGGCAGCAAGTTAACCAACACTGGGATCTTAACCCTCACTGTTTTGGGAATTGTCCTTCTGCCCAGACAACAGTGGAATCGGATGGAGCATGAAGGGAGGGAGGATGCTGGGAGCCAAGGCACCTGCTGCAACTGATGGAAGGATGGCAGTTCTGTTCCTACAAAACAAAGCCGTGTTTTGGGATTCCTTTGAGCACAAAGCTGCTCTCCAGGATGCGAAGAAGCAGGAACCTAATTCACAAACCCAGCATGGAGCTGGTGGAAAACATGCTGCAGCCTTTCAAGGAACTGTGGAGCGGATTCCTCCCCCATCAGTAAAGAAAACAGGATGCAGGCCACATTCCTGCTCACATAGACAAGGCTCCCCACACCAGCACAAACACATTTTCTCAGTTCCAATTAAACACTGGCTTTCTATCACCTTTGCTGCTGATAAGGGTCTGATTAATGGAAGAATTGTCTTTTTATTTTTTATTAAAGCCTCTGGTGCTAATTGTTTTTTCCCTCTCCCACTTCTTGTTTAAAAGGCGCTTTCGAGGAGGGCTGCTGATTGTGCTGGAAGTTGTATGGGAACACTTAGTCTCTTCCTGGTTTTGTTTTTGGGGCTAACTGCTGCCACTGAGACTAGCAGGTCCAATAGACAAATCACCTCTGCGGATAACCGGCAAAATCCTGCCCTTGTACCTCCCGATAAACAAGTGCAGATTCATGTGTTTGTTCATGACACAGAAAGCAGCCAGAACAATGATTTGGTGACTTTTTGCCAGTGTTGTTTCCTCTAGAGAACCGACTTCCCTTGTGGAGCCTCAGGTGCATAGCAACAGCTCAGCAAAACAAAAGCCAACCACTGCAAACCATTAGAAAAATATTACCCCGGTCCGAAGGGTGAGGCTTGCCTTCCCATCCATGCCTCAGTGCTGGGACCAGCTCCAGTGCCAGCCCTTCCAGTGCCCGGGTGATTAGCCAACCATTCTCCTCCAGGTAAAGCTTCCAGAGCACTACAAGAGGCGGCTTCTGCTCCAAGTCCATGGGAGACGGTGCGATGATGTGCACGTGTCATAGTTTAAGAGAAGGAATGGAGCCTTAATGTGGTTTCTTTGGTCATCAAAGTACCTTTGCTCTCTGCCTTCCAAGGGGTAATGTCAGGTGGGAATGGCTCCATCATCATCTTCATTGTCCAGCCTCTCAAGCGCAGAGCTGAGATCCTGAGAGCTCCCTAAGATGTGATTAGGGAGCCACACTGTTGCTGTTGCAGCCCTGGAGCAGGTAAGAAGTGAGGCCCTACAGTCTATGGTTCCTACACAGCTGACACCACCTGGAGTACTGAGTCCAGCTCTGGAATCCCCAGTACAGGAAAGACATGGACCTGTTGGTGAGGGTCCAGAGGAGGGCCACAGAAATGATCAGGAGAGGTTGGATGTGGTTTTGGGCAACCTGTTATAGCTGAAGATGTCCCTGCTCATTGCAGGAGGATTGGAGTAGATGGCCTTTGAAGGTATCTTCCATCCCAACCCATTCTATGATTTAATGATTCAGTGACACCAAGACGCATGATACTCAGCCTCTTAAGTGTCCTTGAGCATCTCTCTTGCTTGTGCTGGAGCAGTGCAGGTCTGCATTGTCACTCCTATACTGGGGAAGCTCGCTAGGAGACGGTGTTGAAATGACTTGGTAAAGCAGAAATGCCTGAGACCCAGAGCTTCTCTCCTAGACATGTCAACAGAGGAGAAGCACAGCCAAGGAGCTTGGAGGGACAGGATGTGAAGGAGACCAGAAAAATCAGTGCCTGATAAAGCAAATGGAAACTGTGAACAAAGAAGGACTCAACCAGTCTGAGCCAGTGGTGTTGAATGTGTCTGAGTTAATGAGTGAAATGTTCTGATAAAAGCCCTGTCTAGCGCAGGGTAGGCTGCTGTGGTGCTCTCTGGCTGGTCTCACCTGCAGGATGCTTTCAGACCTCACTGTGCTGTTGTGCCCACCGGGGCATTAGCTGTGTGCCTGCTGTATGCAGGGGGGGTGGGACCAACCCCACCTCACCCCATCCCACCAGTTTCTCAAGCTGTGCAGCGTTGCTCTGCAATTGCTCCCCTACACTAGCTGATGGATGACTGCCTCTCCTAGCCAGGCCGCCCATTTCCTTTCCTTTCCTCTTCTATTTCCACATTGCCCTGACTGAAGCTTTCCACACTTTCTCTTTTCTTTCCCAATCTCCAGCCCACAGCTGTGGTCCCCTGCTCTGTTTTTCCTTGCCCTTTCTTTATCTTTCTACCATTTTGCTGTTATAACTATGACATGATTATTTCCATTTTTAACGTTCATCTTTTCCTCTCTTCTCTTCCTTGCTCTTCTATTTTGCTTTCCACTGTTGGTTAGTTTTCAGATTGAAGTCAAGAGGACTTCAGAGTGAGAAAAGGGAGATGGGTGAGAGATGTCAAGGCAGGGGACGTGGAGAAATGAAAGAGAAAGAAGCAGCATGAAAGGGCAACTCAATGTCAGCTTACGCTTATGGGGTAAGCAAGGAAATGAATTTGTCATAGTGCCTACAGCCATATTGCTAAGGGCACCAGCCCCACAAGTAAATTCTCACCCCCTGGCTAAGTGGAGATGAGCAGCTCATGTACCAGTGCCCAGGAGGGGCTCCTCCAGGGCACAGAGCCTGAGTCCAAACAGCTCTCAGCATGGCTCTTCTCTGAGCTTTGTGGAAATGCTATTGTTTTTGTAGTGGTTTCTCAGGTCATAAAGATGGCTTTGTCACAGTGTGATGTTTCTGTAGCACAATGGTGAGGACAATGCCTGTGTGTTTTCAAAGCCAGTGGGAGGGCATGCGGGAGAGCTTGCAGGCACCCAGTCTGCTGGGGGAGATTGGGATGAAGAACAGCCTGATCCTGGTGCCTGCAGGAAGCCCTCCCTGGAGCACATTGTCCCCAAAATCACATCTGCTTTGCTTCAGAGAGGGTGATCTGATGCGTCTGACAGCGCACACGGAGCTGGTATAAACCAGCTGGATGCAGCATTGGAGGGATGCTCTGATGAAGAGCCACTTGAGCAGGAGTCCTCTAAACAGAAAGGGGAAGGTGACACCAAGCTGATCCTGGCTCTGAGTGGAGTGCTGTGCACAGGAGCCTGCTTGCTGGAAAGAGACCTCTGGGCTGTGGACTTGGAGATGTAGGCTTCTCACACAGATGTCTGAAAGAGATTTGACCACAGTCTCCTTGAGGTAAAGACAAGCATTGAGTCCAGCACAGAACACTGAAAGGAGCTGTGACAGCCTTAAGGCCTGAGGGCAGGTATGGGATTTTGCTTCCTCATTGCCATCATCTTTCTCACAGCATCACAGGACAGGGAGCTGCAGGAGTTTTCCCTGTGGACACTTTGGACAAGAGGCTGCTGCTTTTTTTGGGGGACAGCAAAACAGTCCAGGTCCAAGCCTGAAACACAGCTCCCCCTCCACCAATGCACTCTAAGCATAGACATGCAAAACCTGAATTGTAGCATCATCACTCTTCCTAAAGAAACTAAAGGATCAGCATATCTGATTCCAGTTCTGAATGCTCAGAAACAGCCCATGATGGGTCTTTGAGTCCAGGCAGAGCTCCCCTCCTCTTTCTCTTATCAATAGCTAGTACCAAGCATGTAGGAGACCGTGAAAAAGAAGCGCAAGTGGCAAACCACTTTGGTGGCTGCCTGCTCCCCAGAGAGCATCTGCATGGACTTGTCCAAATTCCCTCATACAGAGGAACAGAGGAATCTGAAGGTGCAAACAAGACAAAAAGTAGTTCTTGCAAATTCACATCATTTTGGCTTCAGAGAGCTGAGCTGGAGGGCTGCAGTGGAGGGCAATCGAAGAGCTTCTAGGGCCATGACTCCATGGAACACAGGCATATAGCTTGAGGGGAGGTATGGAAATTGGGAAAAGAGAAGTCTTCTTAGGTAAAGGACACTGCAAAAGTTGTAAGTACTAAGAAATACAGTTCGGCTACCATTGTATTGGTCATATCCCTAGAGGGGTTACTAAAGTACTTTTTCACTAAGCTCAGAAATGTAAAGGGTCACAAATCTGTAGGAAAATGACTTCAGTCTAACACTGACTTCAACATCTGGCCATACAGAAGAATGTCAGTGTGGGTCTTTTTTAATTGTTTTTTTTGATGTTGAGCCAGCAAATGTCATGTTTGAAGTGTGCTTTTCAACAGAGGCAGCAGGAGCATACTTTAATCTTTGTGAAAAGAACGTGGTCTCACATCACACCATGACTCTAGGAGTTGGGGGTTTAAGGAAGATGTCAAATACAAGTTGGAACACTGATCGCTACATCCTGGTCTTGGGGAAGGATCCCACTTTCCCCTTAGAATCCTGGAGCCTTAGTCCAAAGGAGCAGCTATTTGTGTATATCTGCAAAAGAAACAAGATTTTATCCCTTAATAAGACCTGCAGCACTGGATGTGTGTTTTGATGTGCTGGATGTCTAATGCCCCACTGGCTGAACTGTGGTTGATCTGCCCTCTAATAGCAAGGGTAGAAGAGAGTGGACGAGTGTGGGCAAGTTGGAACAGCACCTCTACATCTGATGCTTTCTTCAAGGGATGCTCTCTCTGTGTCACCTTTGAATTTTAGCCAGTTTGCCTCTAGACTGTGATTTAAATATTGTTGCTAATGCTTATGTAGGGTGAGAATGTTTTGATATTTAAAGCGTGCCTTCAGGCTGGGAATAACACTTGTCATCCTGAAGGAAGAAGCAGCAGGGCCTGGAGACCTGGCAATGAATGGTAGATGTTTGCCAGTCATCAGAGTTGTCCTCCTGCTTATAGCACTTAATCACCTGAACTGATGACCCTGTAGCTCTCTTTCAACAGACCCCTTTGTTACTGGGTGGCAGCACAGAACATCTTCTCATACACCCTGGTGAGTGCTTCAAAGCTTCCCTGAGTTAGCCATAGCCTTTGAAGTGGAGAGAGGCACCTTGGATGGGACTGGGGACAGCACCCGGGTGCCGGGTTGTGTCTGTAGGAGATGCCCAGGCAGGGGCTGTGAGTGTTCTGTACAAGGCAGGTTCAGGGCTGCTCAGAGATGCCACTGAAAGGTGAATTTGGACCGTGTAAGGGCTGTCTGTGATTCTTTACCCAGCCTATGCTTTTCTCTGATTAAGTGGGCTCCTTCTGTGTTTTCTCCAGCAGCACAAGACCCTGGTTAGATCACTGAGTTGTGAAGACATAGGAATGCTGCTGGTAATAGGCAGGAGGTAGGCAGGGAGACTTCTACCTGAAACCTTTGTCCTCTAGGATATCTCAAGGGCCTAAGATCAGACAAGGCTTTCCTGGAGCACATTCTGCATTTCCCTACCTATTACAACCCATTAGATCCTGCCCATCAACATTTGCGTAACTTTCTGGACTTCATTTGTTGTCTCTACCTGGGAGAAAGAAGCCGTTAAAAGCCATGTTGGAAATCCTAAATCAGAACAGCTTTCTCTTCAGCCTCATAGATAGACAACCAGCTGTTTTGTGCTCATCTTCCTCTAATGTCTATATCTTCAGAGGCAGAAGAGGGATGCTGTTGCTGGCAGCAGGGGAAGCCTGGTGTTGCTGTGTTGGAGGCCATTCTGAAACTTTTAGGACAGTTTGAAACCATGTTTTGCTATGACTGTTATCAGTGAGGAATGAAGCAACAGTCAGCACTATATCCTTCTGCTGCCCTACCTATGACATTGATTTAGAAAATGGTCTGGTATTTAAAGAACTAATTCTGAGAGCAAGAGATGGTGTTTCATGGAAATTTATTATGGTTTATGGCTAGACAAGCACTGTAACTCTTGTCCTGCTTCAAGGTGGTGAATGATTAACTTGGTTTGCCTCCCTGTAGCATGAACAAGTTTTATGCAGTTTTTTAACTATATTTGTTACCTGAAAAGCAAGGCACCTGCTCCTTAGAATGTAGCCATGTGCTATTGCTAACAGCTAGCTGAACAGGACCTTCTGCTCACATAAATAAGCCTCGGCTTCTTGGCTTTTGCATTTATTGCAGAGGATCTCAGTTTGAACATAATTTGAAAGCAGTAATGAGTTAGTCGTGGTGGAAAGCAGAACTCTGACACCTCTGAGCCCTGGCTACTGATATTCGCAACATCCAAACCAGGCTTCACAAATACAAAGCATTTTAACTTCACCTGAAATGTTTCAAATGTTTTTTATGAGCCTCTCTTTTACTCTCTTAAAACCTTTGCCATCACCAGGGCAGGAGCCATCAGTGACTGTTCCCTCTAATGCTCTTTGTGACTTGTCTCACTCTGAAGTAACTTATGAACATTATCTTCTTTTCTTTGTGGCGATTTTCTAAGTGATATTTGGGGATCTAACTTCTCTGAGACTAGTGCTTTGACTAACTTATACACTCTCATATACACATACATGTTAAACGTAGACTCCCGACATATAGATTATCTAAGTGCTAAGACATGAGTATTCGTTCTGTTCTCTCCACCCTTTGCATTGGTTTATGGCAGCATGATTTAGAGAAAAGTTCATTGAAATAGTTTAAGACAGTTTCAAGTGTAGACAATAATTATTTTAGAACTTTTGGCCACGTTAATATGTGTGTAATGGGGATAGAGAAAGAAGGGACAGCAGAAGAAAATGAAAGTTTTAAACCTCTTTACAAGGCTGTCACAGCTTTCTGTATAGATCAGAATATTATCATTTGATGGTCCCACACCTCAGTATCATGTGTCTGAAGTGAAGGGTGAGTGGTTCAGAAGCAGCAGTGTTTATACGAAATGTGTGCTTGAGATGATTTGGGTTTCAACCCTGTGCTCTACAGAGCCTCTTGCCTTTCTGCCAGCCTCCAAAAGAGGTAAAATCAGAGTAATTTCTGCAGGGAGCATCTAGTCAGAGGCATCTGCTCGCAGGAGAAGGAAAATGCTCCTGATGGTAGCCTGTTCTATTACTGGTCTCACATGAAATAGTGCTCTTGCACCAAGAATACCAGGTCTACCTTGGAAAGCGGGGGGTGGAGGGTAGTGAGAGGTTGCAAGAGCATAAGAAATACATTCCTACTACACAGGTTTGTGGGATGCTAAGCTTTAACCCTTTCCCAGAGTCAGGATGGAAATCCGTCAGTTGTGGAATGTGCCAAGATTCCGGGTAATCTATTTGGAGAAGAGGGAGGATCCAAAGAGACCAGTCTGGCAATATATTTTGAGGTTAAAAAGTAATGTACAGCTGTAATTTTTGAGCAAGGTTTGTAAGGAGATGAGCCTGGCTTTGAGAAAGGAGTTTTCTCTTTGATAATCGAGCTGAAGAGTTGATTTGATGCCATGAGTAGGTCCTTGAACACAAGGAGATATTTTATAAGAACAGCTTTTTGCCCTTGTTGACAAAACATGCTGGCATTCTGTCTTTGGTTTTCATGTTTTAAGACAGGGTGGAGATGGGCAATCCCTCTTGGAGGAAATGGGTTTTCTTGCTTTGTCTCTGGCAAAACAGTGGTTCTGATCTAATCTCATGCTTCAGGGCTGATCCGTAACTTGACTTTTGCTGTTGGGTTGTGAATTCTGTTATAACTTCCCTAACGCACCCCAAATGAGACAGGTTTTTGTACAAAGATGGGACAGGGACACTCCAGCACCACCTTACATGCCCAAGGTCCCATGTTACCACTGGATTTGGAGTAAGAAAACTTTTCTAAGATTAAATTGTCAGGTTCATGGTTTTCCTTCAGTTATTCTGAAATATAAGGAGACACATCAGTTTCTGGGATCATCTCTTATCCAAGCAATATCCTGCTGTCAGAGAGGCATGAGGATCTGGCCCTTCATCTTCCTAGTCTTCTCTGGGTCATAGACTTAGACATGGCTCAGCACAGATATCTACCTAGCTGAAGTCTTTGGGTTTGCTAGTTGTTCTTATTGAGGAGATGTTGATTTAACCCTCTCAGGAATTAACATTACTCAGGGCAGTGCTGCTTTGAAGTGGTTACCAGCCTAGTTAGAAGTAAATGCTGGGCGTGGTACGTATCTGCAAGGCAATAGTGTCATTCTGTTTCCTGGGGACCGAACCTTTAATAAGGGGAGTTTCCCTTGTTGCAGGGGCAGGTGTGAGGCAGCTGCTGTTTTGGGTAGGCAAATGGGATGCACAGTGTGGAGAACATGGTAAAATACTGCCTTTTGTAAAGGCCATTTCACGCTTACTGGCACAGAGCTTGAAAGGCCCCTGCATCTCCACGGGAGACATCATGGTTGAGAGATTTGAGCAGAAGTTTCCTGTTACTATTTAATACTGAATTCTAATTGAAAAACCATCTCTGTTTCCTGTTAGTGGTCTGCAGTGATGCTCATCTGTATCTCTAGGGACTACAAATGTTCTATTATGTTAGGTAAATCGTTCACATGTGATGGTGAAAAGTGCACCAATGGGTTGTGCATAGCTCCATGGATCAGGGCTTTCCCTGGAGACATAGAAATATTCCTGATGTACTCTTTTTTTTTTTAGCCTTGCCCCACCACTAATCTATTTGGTAAAACAGTTGCCACCAGAGGTAGAGCTCCAGCTAATTGCTGTTGCAAAGTACCATGCTGGTAATGTCTAAGAGATGCTCTCAGTCTATTCTGGAGGGGGTGCTTACTCATTTTCGTGAGTGCAAAGCTGATCCCTGGGCATTTGTGTTGGCAGCTGTGCTATAACACCTTGCCTTTTGGCATTAGTTATGTAAGGATCTAAATACGCTGGAGTGACTCATGTCGCTGTCTGAACAGAGCTGCTCAAACACGAACAACGCTGTGAGTTACCCCCAACAATAGGTGAAGAGGAGACACATCTCCCAGCAGCACCCCCTTGGTGGCTGCTTCTGTTGAAGACTCATCTTCCCTCTTCGTCCCCACTGCCATTTGTGAAATGATGTTAGACCTCCTCCAGAGCTTATCAGTTGTGCCGCTGAATCCTCTAGCACTCAGATTGGGTCTTTACTGCGGGATATCCCAAGCCTTCCTTTCTTTCTAGGAAACGTGCATCCCATCCCTCAGTCCCAGACCTTAGCTGTTCTCCAATGAGTCTGTGGCAATATTGCCTAATGCAGCTCTATTTACGTAATGTTATTGCAACTTTTTCATATGCTGATACTCTCCCATGTTCAAGGGGGAAAAAGGTAAACCATTAAGCAAAAGACCCCAAAATAGCGGATAAAATGAAGGACGATTGTTATTCAGACACATACTTTTATTTTTAAGCTTCCTATGTTGGCTCCACATGTGGACAGTAATGAATGTTTTGGGTGAATGCCATTCTGCATTTAACTCGTGACTCTGGCACCATTCTGGGCGGCATCATGCATGATCTCGAGAAGAAAGTGAACAATGAGAGGTTTGCAGATCACACGGAATTACTGAGGTCAGTCAAGACCTTGTAATAATGGGAAAAACTCCAGGTGGACCTGCCAAAGGCAGGTGAATGAGGAGACTGGTGCTGGATGAAAGGTAAGATGGATAACTGCCAGATTAGGAGGAATAATTTGAGCTTTTTATGTATGTGACTGGAGAAGGAAAAGCTGCATGTGGTCAGTTACAAGACATCTCCACTCAATTAATGGGATGTTGGGCAGAAAGAATGAGATGGAAAAATATGCTGAAAATATGCTGATATTATTAGATAAATCACTGCTACTCTGTCGTTGACGATATGCTCTGCAGTTTGTCACCATATTTAAGGGGGGGGGGAATCGTGATTTCAGAGACAAGCAATGAAGATAAGTGACCTGAGGAAATTTCTGTAAGAGGAAATGTTGAAAAGCCCCTTCCCTGCCTCTCTCTGGTACATGCTACAGTCTCCATTTATCTTTTTTCCTTTGCCTGCAAGTCATTTTGTTCTCTTTCTGCTTTCCATTATTTTGATTAAGCACTTTTGGGGGCTCTGATGGATGAAAGACTCTATGTAAAGTGCACTGGACCAGTGTTGCCCCTTCAGTTCCTGCTTTTCCTTAATTGTACTCTTAGCCCTTTGTTTGGGTACCCACTTAGTTCATTTGTCAGGATGTTGGAAAGTGGCCTTTTCTTTGAAAGTTTTTTTTTCCAGCTAATTTTAGTTTGTTTTATTACATGCACATTGTCCAAGAAAGTGATTTATAATACTGCATTGCCTTTATGGCTTGCTGAAAAGCTTTGGCTTTATGAAGCCCTTCCCAGAAGTAGCAGCTTTCTTCAAAAGTTTGATATATTACTATTCTTTTCTAATTCAAAATCAGAGTGTCTGAAGCCTGCAAGTTGCCTTGTAATGTAGAAATACTGTTATTTTGAGAACTTAAAGAAATCGCAACTTGGCCTTTCCACATCTGGTGGCTTCCATGTAAGATTCCAGACAGGTTTTTGCATCTCATAAAATGAAAACCAATCATTTGTTGCTTAATCCAAGCCATTTTCAGCTACCTCTAGCTAATGCAGCTGTGCAGCGACAGGCCTTTAGCAACTGCTGCGGCCTATGACGAGATCCTCAGCAGGCAATTACAGGAGGAACATGCACTATGAGGCTGAAAATGTCTTCCTAATCCTGGAAATAAAGGCAAGCTTTTCTACTTAAGGACTTTAAGATCCCATTTACCTCCTGCTTTATCCATGCCTTGTCTTCCTCCAGTTATGTTGTTTCAGAAAGGCTGAAGGATTGATTATATTAGGTTCTGTTAAAATTGCTACAATGAAAGAGTAGGAAATGATTCCACTTGGGTTTCTGTGTTGAAATATTCTTGTTCCATGTCTTTCCAGCATGAATTTCTAGCATCTTTCTGAATAAGTCTGAAAGCCTTACACAGTTATGTAATATTTTTCATGGGTATTTTATAAACACAGTTTCATCACCATCTTGCACCAATGACGCGGGAGATGTGGTCATTGGTTGACTTTCTGTCAGCAGAAACTGAGCTGGGCGCTCTGAACTCCAGCTTTTTGTTGAAATGTGGTCTCTTTTAACTATCAGCTGCAGGCCTAGGGGCAAAATCAGCTTCATTCCTGCTCCAGCTCAGCCCTTCTCTGGAAAGTGTAAACCAGCATCTCCAGGGGAAGACGCTCCACTGGTAAATGTGTATTTCCAGTCTGAGGTCAGGAGGGCCTCTAAAGAAGCAAAAGACTCCTGAATAAAGGATACTACTTCATAGAATCACAGATTCCCTAATCTCTTTCAGGCACATCTCAGTCCCTGCACACCACAGAGCTGTCTCAGCTCCGCTGCTTGCAGTGACCTTCCCTTGGCACTGGGGTGGGTGGTGGGACAATTACAGCTGTGCTCCATGGTCCTGGATGGAGACGTCCTCTCATTCTTATGTGATCCTCAGTCCGCACATTTCCACCAGATCCTCTGTGTGGACATCCTTAAAACCCTTTAAGAGCACAAGCTATCTCCCTGGTTGGCAGCAAACATAACGAATTGTTCACTGTATCTATTGGCTTCTTAAAACCAGGAAATGTTCTTTCCTTAGTGCTGCTTTCTAGTAGGGGTGATTTGTACCGAGCACTGTGCCTCTTCTCCTTCCTAAGGTGAGTTTTTGTCATGGCACACGTTGTCTTATTTGTATGAAGTAGACAGCATGTCTCAAGGTAACTGATACAAACAGAAAGTGTAAGTACAGTATGGGGATCAGTGGTGTGCTATATCTCGGCCGCTGGAAACAGCCAAGATCATTCACTGTGAAACACAAGCAATGAGTTAGTTATCGCTTTCTAAAGTCATTCCTCAGTTTGGTGCTTCATCTTCAGTGAAAAGCAGAAGAAACACTCTCTAGAGTCTCTTCACCTTCTTTTGCTGCTGGCTTTTGCCTTCCACCTATAGACACGTCTGCACATATGGATTAGTGTTTTCTCTTTGATCACATGCAGTTATATGTGTGTGTCTGACTCCTGTAATGCAGAAAAGGAGCACTTGCAGGGCCAGTGCTGGTTTGGAAGTGAGTCAAGGGGCGCTTTTCATCAACAAGCAATAGCTTTTCTGGAAGCAGCAGGAGAGGAATCAATGCATAAAGTTTCTTGTTTACTTAATCATGCTCCTATTCTATCTTTCCTGGGAGATTTATGAGTCTCCAAATATTGGACAAACACCAATAATAGTTACACATTTTTAGCATCTGAATGATTTGCTTTGCCTGGCTTTATAAGGAACAAGTCCGGACAAGGTGGTCCTCCAGAAAATGGTTTACTGGGACAGCATTCTGGCCTGCAGCCATGGCACCTTGGGCAGTGATCTTATCAGACCTCCTAAACAGAGCAGGGTTGGGCCTGTTTGTTACTTCAGTGGAAGACCTCCGAGGAGAACCTGAGTGTTGCAAGACATGGTATCAATTGTTCTCTGGGCGATGATATCCCTGGAGAGGAATGAACCCACACTCCTGGCTACTGTGCTGCTGAAACAGCACCACTTCAGGAGATGCAAAGCCCAGATGAACTGAGGATGAAAAGCAGAAAGAATAAACAAAATCAGGTCTATATTCTCAGTGGTATTCAAGGAAGTTAGGGAGGAACTAACCATTGATTTCCAAGCAGATCTGGGTAGCTAAATACTTCAGTTTCCTTTGGGAATCCCAGTCCAACTATGTCTTTGAAGTGTACAGTTGATTTGGAAGGAGATACCAGCAAGGGCCTGCTTGTTTCTTATTTTAGCCAGCTTTGATATGTGGGCTGAACTTTACCTTAACTTACAGCCCTCTGGAAGTACTCTCATTACATTTTCTATTGAGTACTGACTTGCCTGGCAGGTTTGATGTGATTTCAGATAACCTTCTGCTGAAAACAACCGCATTCATAATGATGACACTTTTTGCCTTGACATGACTGTACCTTTGGACTTGATTAAGGTGACTAAACATAGACTTCTAGTGACCTTTGAAACACCTTAGGGTATCTAAGACGTCCGCATAGCGTGACAGATGTGATGGGTCTACAGAAGGCCCATTTACTCTTCTTAGCTGGCTGTTGGTGGATGGGTGGGTTGCCCCTACCCTTGTGAGTGGAGCTAGATTCCTGAATGTAGATTACCTGAGCTAAACTGCCCATATCCACAGCTTTTAGGACTAGAGTGGACTAGCATGCCTTCAGGATGAGATTCAGCTCTTAGTTAAGCAACTAAATATAGGCGTCCACATCTAAGATGCTATACCTCAGCAAGCAGTCTAAGGTCCAATTATAGCCAATGGAGAGGTAGTAGGTCAATCACTTGTGTCCAGAGTGATGCAGTACACCCTAAATAGACACCAGGTGATCAGCTGGATTTCTCTTTAGACTCCATTGACCAAAGTTTCAGCTCATTCTCCTACATATAAGTGGCTACTGACATTTCAAATTGATGAATTTCATAGAATCCCAGACTGGTTTGGGTTGGAAGGGATCTTAAAGCTCCTCCAGCTCCAACTGCTCCCAGAGCAAGGAACACCTTCCACTGGAGCAGCTTGCTCCAAGCCCCTGTGTCCAACCCGGCCTTGAACACTGCCAGGGATGGGGCAGCCACAGCTTCTTTGGACATCCTGTGCCAGCACCTCAACACCCTCACATGGAAGAGCTTCTGCCCAAGAGCTCATAGAAATATTTGATTTTTAAAAAATATTTTAACTTCTTTTAAAATAAAAATTTAAATTTAAAAAGATGCTGTGATATTATTTTCTTATTCTTTTTTTTCCTATTTTGAATTTAAATATTTTGGGGTAAGGGCTTTTCTTACCATGTGCAGGCACAGATCTCATTAGCTTGCTATGGCCTCAATTGTTATGTTGTGTGTCTAACAAATACTAATCTTTGCTGTGTGCATTCCAGCTACATAAAAGACTCAATTGTTGGTTCTTTCTGCCACTTCCCTTAGGAGACTATTGCATATTCTGTTTGCTCTCATTTGATGCATAATTCTGGCTGATTATTCTTGATGGTGTTGCGTGGCTAATTACCATTCTCATAACTTGTTTTCCAGCATCATAACATTTTTCCTATTTGTGTCTTTGCATCTGATAACAAGCCATTATCACCCTAAGAAATCAGACTATTGTTAGAGTGTGATACAGTAGGACAGTGAAGAAGTTTTTGCTAGTTGGTGGTAGCATTACATTTTCTTTTCTTACAAAGCATTCAGTCTCAAGCTCACTGTTGTTAACTAGCAATTTTCCTTTGGCTCTGGCTTTGCAGTGGGGATAAATCCAACACCATCCAAAATATCTAAGGATGTAAATGTGTTGGAACTTATTAACAATCCTGGCCCTTGGCTCTTAAGTAAAAGTTGCAGGGAAAAAGCCAGCAGATAATAAAACATGGAAAATTTTAAGACTTTTCTTCAATGTCCTCTTATGGACTCCCTCATCTTCATTCCCTACTTGGGAATTGTCTAACTCGGGTTT
This sequence comes from Psilopsiagon aymara, assembly GCA_024733675.1. Lineage (NCBI taxonomy): Eukaryota > Metazoa > Chordata > Aves > Psittaciformes > Psittacidae > Psilopsiagon > Psilopsiagon aymara. The sequence goes on from JANRGW010033646.1 coordinate 32,269, forward strand.
CTCCCTAAGTGCCCTGCAGCATCCTTCTGAAAACTGAGACAGTTACAAATAAAGGTGGAACTGAATCATAAAATACCATCACCATACAGAGAACATGTTTTTTTTTCCAGCCTGTTATCTTAAGCCTCAACACCTTGTATTTCATATGCTTCTGCACATAATAGGGTTTAATTCTGCAGATCCCATCAGAAAACAATGCTCGTGAGCATGTGGTGGGAGTAGCTAGACTGGGGTAAAGAAGTTTTCATGAAGAGGAATTTGCTCCAAGTATATTTGCAGTGAATTTGAACTTTTTTTTGCATTCAGCATGTATTGAATGGAGAAGTTTGACAAAATAATAACAAGACATTGAAAAAAATGAATAGATTAGCAAATGGTTTGTGGTACTAAGCAGATCGGTAACAGCATTCTGCTGGTGCCAGCCATCTGAAGCCACTGGTGCTCAACCTTACCCAATTTTGGGGGGAGATTAATGAGATCTAGAGTCTAAAGTGAGTTTTTCTGGATCAGCAACTGAAATAATAGAAAAATGTGCCTAGAAACTCACCCTGAACTCATTGTACTGAGATTTTCCAGCTTGCGATGTTCACCTCTTTCCAGAACCTGCTAGACATTCATGTGTCTGGTATGAGGAGGAATCAGTAATGTGTACCAAAGTATATCTTCAGGGAAATTCTGTTTACTTACAAGGAAGAGGAATACCACTTAATTTCCTAGAAGGCATTTGGAACAAAAAGCCTTTCCAGTGAATGCCAGTTGTCAGAGTTCCCTTGATCCTACTTCTATTCAAGGCCATCTTTCAGAATACATCCCTTTTCTGTTTACTTTTCTGCTATTCTTGGAGGTTTCTCTTTGCACATAGACAACTAGAGAAATAATTTCTTAGCCCCTTCATTTGCCAGCATCTTTCACAAATGCTTAATGCTGGCCAGATCCCACCATGCAGTCAGCTGGTTTGGATTACTTTCTCTTCATCTCCTTAGATTGTTCCCCATGATGAGAGTGGTTGATAAGGTCACTGATTTAACTTGATCTTTGATCAATGATAACAGATTCATCTTCAGGCCCAATAGGGTGTAAATATGAAAATAAATGAGTTAATTTTCTGTGGAGTCTAAGCTATGATCACTAGTGCTCAAGCCTCTTCCATCAGGACCCTACTTAGAATAATTGAGGTAATGCTAGACCTTCTACACAGCTAGAGAAGCATTCTCTCGAAGTTCAGAAGTAGTGACAGTAAGAGACTCTAGGCTGAGAGGGTATCCTTCATGTCTTAATATCAAGACAGATATGAGCCTCTTTTTTGTTGTCCTTAAAATAACCCTTTATCATGAAGATGTAGCTAATAATAACCATGAAAAATGGGGCTAACCTGGACAGAAATGTGCACTGTATCCTATATATTTTGAAGGGACATTTATCTGCTTTATTGCAAGGTCACATGAAAGTTCAGAACATTTTCATTATAAAGCAGAAAGCCTTGGTGAGAGCAGTTTGATGGTCTTCACTTAAGCCTCAGCAGAGCCCAGCTGTGTAACTTACAAACACTTCATCCCTTTCTTGGTCCAAAGTGTTCTGGCTGGGTGTGGAGAGTTGCATAAATCCATCTCTGCAATGAACACTTGATCATCTGGCTATAAACTCTTGGGAAGTTCTGGTCATTGAAGAGTGATGTAGTCACTATGGATGCATCACCTGGCTGCCATCATCTCTATGGTCCTTTTATTGCAGTGTCATCCTTTGCCGGTGCCCACAGCTTGCCTCTCCAACCTTGTTCAGATATTCCGTGAAGAATTAGTTTTTAATAAGACTCCTAATAAGCAAGAGAGTGCGATCCATAAATGGGAAAGCCTTTATTATTATTATTATTACTATTTTCAAGCAACTGAAGAATTTGGAAGTTCTCAGACCTGAGAACACTCTTTACACAGACTCCTTTGTGCCATGTTCCTTGACTCATTCTTGACTTTCTTTTAGATGGAAAAGAAGTCCCCCACTATTGTCCCAAGAGCTGTTGAGCGCTCTTAGGGTAGACATAGAGCATAGGGCATAGGGCAGCAGTGAAGATGCTGAGTGTGAATATAGCATGAACAGCTGATGGAGACCAAGCTGTGACAGTGTAAATTGGTGTCAGAAAAAGGGGTATCAGGAATGTCCAGGGATATCCCATCTGGGGCCTTCTGATAAAGTCACAGATTCTTTTAATACTGAGGCAGAGGGAGGTGGTGCAGTATGTGTCCAAACGGTGTTGTATAACTGAAAAGGAAAGTTTCCTATCTTATCTGGTATTAGACTAAGGAATTTACATATCCTCAGGCTAAGGAGGGCACTCCCACAGTATAACTTGTGCTACTAGCGGTGTTATAAATAGGCACTGGATTTTCATCTCACTGGCGACCAGGCATGGAGGGCTTTCGGCAGGAACACAAGGCACAAAAGGTAGATATTTTGCAGCAGAGGTTTCAGTGTGCTGGTCCAGCTTGTTCTGAGTGCAGTTTAAAATCCACAGAGATTGTCCCAGAGGGGTAGGAGTTAGGTTGGCATGTGATCATAGAGATACTCAGGAGAATGTATGGTATAGGAGGGTTGAGATGGATCCATGAACCAGGGTCCATGTGGTCCCCAGCCTTAGAATCATCGTAGAATCATGAAATGGTTTGGAATTGGAAGGGACCTCAAAGCTCATCCAGTTCCAACCCCTGCCATTGCAGGGACACCTTCCACTGGAGCAGTTGCTCCAAGCCCCTGTGTCCAACCTGGCCTTGAACGCTGCAGGGATGGGGCAGCCACAGCTTCTCTGGGC
>JANRGW010033647.1:0-12096 GCA_024733675.1 Psilopsiagon aymara
ACTGTCCATGTCACCAACAAAGATGTTGAACAAGACCGGTCCCAGCACCGATCCCTGAGGGACACCACTCATTACTGGAGACTGTGACATAATCCATATACACTGCAGGCTAAACCACATCCTAATATTCTGCTGACCAAAATACACAAGAAAGGAGGAGAATCACAGCAGGAGCATCTGCACAGCCTCACATTTGTACAGTTATTGAACAACGCTTAATGCGAGAGCGAAACCCGGGAGAGCACACAGCTGTTCCTCCCCCTGTTCCACTACTGCTGAACGGGGAGCAGAAACATCAGACACAGCAACTTCTGAAGATTGACCTAAACATATCTTGGAGAACAATTAAACCAAGGTGCAGATGTTTAAGTGCGCTGCTGAACAGCACTTCCAACAAGCTTCTTCAATGGCAAGAGCTATTTAAGGCCATTTGCAAGTCTCTAAGCAGCAGATTAAAATTGGTTTTGTGGAAAATGATGTCGTTAGCAGTTATTGCACCGCTCCCTATCCTCCCCCAGCGCAAAGTTTTGCTGTCGTGCATCACATGAGACTACTGTCAGAGACGTGGTTTCTGTGGCTTCCAAGCTCTCTCATGTCGAGGCTAAAGCTGACATTGGCACTAGGAACATTCAAGGTTATCAGCCAACATGAGCTTTTTCTGCACAAAGTTTATCAGAAAAGACTGCGTGAGTTACACTCCAGCGTCAGTTAGATTTTAATGGAACCCAGACACCTAATTTCCTTTGGAACAATTTGAAAATCCTATCTCGAAAGAGTTCCCAGTTAATTTGCTTTCCTCAGTGATTCATTCTCCTTCATGTCACCGTATGAATTAAACTTACACAAGGTTTCAAATCCTTGTCTTAAGGTCAGTAACAACTGCATGACTTCTGTAGGTAACAGTTCATTTCCACAGCCTTCCTGAGCTGTCTTCAAGAATTTATATAGGAAACTACCTTGACAGACAGAGACCAGGAAAACCCCATTACAAACCACGTACAAGAGCATGTTATTTCCTTTTAGTCCCTTCCTGTTGCCTCTCCAGCTCTTTCTCCCCTTTCCAAAATTTGAACAAAACTCTGCTTCATTTTTCCTGTGAAGAACCACTGCCTGGTTTTTGTTCTGTCAAGATCTAAGCTGATGTTTGACTATCAAAAGCTAGATGAAGACATCATGCTTAATTCAGTCATGCTGATAGCCTAGTTTTTAAATGTAATTAGGATGAAAATTCATACTCTGGGCAAGGAAATTCTATAAAGGCATTTCGAATATAAGCCTCAGACAAGGGCTGTGCAAACAAATTCATTGTGTCATTCCCTCATTCTGTCAACTGCCCCATTCCCTGTGTTTGATTAAATTTTTTTTTTATTAAAGTATATTTTGATATACTGGCCAGATACTGCACACTGACTCGGCCTCCCCGTAAAAGAGAGCACACAACTCTTCTTCAGAGTAAACGGGTGAGCATCAGGCTAAGGCACAGCTCTGCCCTTCCTCGCACTGCTGTGGCAGAAAGGGCTGGTGCCTTGTCTCTATTAAAGATCTGCAGCAAGGCAAACACTCCAGTTATCCTGGCATAAAGAACAGGACCTTTTGTCAATAAAGGCAAGGAGCCTTTTTCTCCTCTGACACACTGAAATCAGAGCAGCTTCACAAATCTTTCCCTTGATTCTACACTGACATTTATCCAGTAAGCAAACACAAGCCTAATAGCACAGGTCAAATGATCACCAGAGGTAGAACACACACTTTGACTATTTTGCCTACATCTAGTCATCAGAAAGCTATTTAATAATTCAAATCATACGCAAAACAAAACTAGTATATATAATATCAAGTCTTCTTATCTATATAGTGAAGTCTGCATAGAAGCTACCAGCACTGGTTGATAGACGACACTGAATAAATTGTATTAATGGGTTAATAGTATTTCAGGTCTCCTCATCAAAAGAACCTTAATATTTTCTAACACTTTAAAGTCTTTCTTTACTTTCTTCTGCTGCACGTACTTTTCCATGACCCCAGAGGCAAGCATGCGAGCTTGTCCTTCTGAAGCTCCTGCAACACAACCATTTACAATTCTCACAAGTTGATTCAGACCCTCGGTTCTTCTGGAAACCACCTCCATTTTTCTTTTGAAGAGAGACAGGCAAGACCTCCAAGGTCTCATTTCCTCAAGGGGAAGAGCTTCTTCATTTTCTTCTTCCTTAATGTTCTGAGTGAAGAAAACAGTTTACACTTAAAATCATTAATCTTAATATTTTTCAGATAGTTCTGTGTGATTGTTCTAACCTCTGCTATGAATGAAAGCAATAGCTGTCAAGAAATAAAAGGGCAAACAAGTCCTCAACAATTCATCCAGGTGATGAAGTCTGAAAAACCTCCAGCCTCTCAATCTTTAGCAAGTGCATACATGTCCCTGATTTACTCCAGCAATATTGGGCTAAACAGATTTCTTAGCATTTTATTTGAAAAGGTAACTGATTGATAGATGGGGAGCATAAGCTTATATTGTTAACAGTATGATCTACAGTTCTGCTGGTGAAGAACCAGGGCTGTCTCACAATGACCACCACCTCCCTGTTTAGTAGAAATAAAGTCTTTACAGCATACAATGCAAATAGGCTCAGTGTCCATTGAGAAGAGAGAAGTCAAGCTGCCATTAGGGAGCAGTGACATCTTGTGAAAAATTGACAATTTCCAGATTGATTTCATATAGGAAAGAGTCAATAACACAGTGACGTGGAAAAATGACAGTGTTTTTATTTAAGCATCTTGGACAATGCCCTTTATCCTTGTCCCTGTGGCTGCAAAGTGACTGCATCACTCACTGCTCCCCTGTGCTTGAACTGCCAAAGCAGGTTCTGCTGGGCCCTTCTCTGCCATTTTACACCTCAAGTGTGAAATAGCAGAGTGCGTGAGACAAGCATGTTCAGAGTCTTCTTCCCTACCTCTCTGCAGGTTAAACCAAGTAGATTAAGAGTCCTTCAGTGTTCAACACTTTCCCCTCTGCAGACATACACTGCAACCAAATCACCTCTTGATCTTCTTGTTAGACAGAGTTCTTCAACAGCTTTGCTTCCCCAGTGCTCATCTCTTTTTTCTCTTTAATCTCTCCAGATAAGCAGTTGGCACACAAACAAAAAGACAAAGTTGATTTCAGTTGTTTTCTACCACTGCATCTATGCAGACAGAGTTCTGGGAGAAAACACTGTCTTTTCATGGCATGGTTTATACAACATGACATGCTCTGCAGCAAAACCAATTAGTACTGACCCAGGGATTGGTAATGCTACCAAAATTGGGCAGCACACAAGGAAAACACTGTTTATTTATCTATCAAGGAATACATAAATAGGAGGGGTTTTCTACCTGAACCATTCACCATTCAAGAATAACGTGACTACTGACGAGACAACAGCATTTCCTGTAGCTGAATTATGAATGAGCAGAAGTATACATCTAAACAGCATCTTTCTTTGAAGATTCAGTATATGCTACAGATGTCAGAAATGGGGTCACAAAGAAAATTAAACATGGGTACTGGCTTAAATCTTGCCACTTGCCTGCAGAAACCTGTCCTCCAAGGGGAGGAAGACAGATTTCTGTGACTAAGGGACGTAATACAGACTGCTTGTACTTCCAGACTGGCATGTTACTGTAAGGGCTATGAAGACAACGAAACAACAAAAAGCTCAACAAAAAATCCTGTGTTTACTCATCCTTTGACACTGGAATTTGTCACACACAAGGATGAGGAGTCATCTCATAACAGTGAGCTCAAGAACAAACCACTGGCCTAATTCTTGTCCCCTTGCATTCATAGCCCACAGACTTAGGACATCTAAAAGCTTTTCAAATCGCACTCATATATTAGTATCATATAATATAAAACAAAATATAATATTCTATATGCTATAACTCCCAGGCACCCTGATAGGCCTTGAAAACACTAGAGCTTTTGGGAAAGACTGCTACAAAACATTGTGTATGTGACAGAAGGAACTTCAGAGTCAAAAGCAGTCATAGAAAAAGAACTGTGGGTGAAGGTGAACAAAAAAGACAGCACAAGTGCTCAGGAGGTTGTTAAATTTCAGCAGCACATATCTATCCCTGTGTATGTACCTGGAGTCATCACAGTTTTGATCCCTCAAGTAAAAAATATGTTAAGTCAATCTGATCCTCTTTCCCATAAAGGAGCCAAAACACACAAAGGAGGAGAGAATATGGTAAGAAAGAAAGACTATGGAAAGGGAACATACCCACCAAAGCCATTCAAGTGGGTTGTGTTAACTCTAGTTCAGTGCTAAGCGTAACAACATAAGGGACGAATAGGTACTGATTTTTCTGGGCATTAACAGCAAATGAAGAACACATTAATAGATCCTGGTGGAAATTAGGGCCAGAGGCTAGGACCATGTCTGCCTTCCCACAGCAGCAGTAATAAAGTTCAACCACTCTTCCTGTATTAGGTTCAATAAGGCACAACTAAGCAAGGCTTAAAGAAACTTTAGGAAGAACTAACACCTGGATTAGAAGGTACACATTACAGACAAATGCTGGTGTCACTGATGAAGCAGTTCCATGTACTTTTTTTAATGTCCATCAGTAATAAATTTCATTTGTATCTTTAAATTTCCCATGTTTTTCCTCTGTTCAGATTTTGCTAATGTAAATTTACTGCAACAAACTCACGGCAGAGCGGGCTGTGCATCTGTATGTGCAGAAAGCCAACGTGTTTGCTATGAATCAAACACACACCAAAATGCAAAATCAGGCTGATGCCAGTGTTACTGTGACAGCTTCTACCCTAATATGGCACCTCATTAGAATTAGCAACTGTGAAATTAACTCCTTACTAATACACAGTTTGCACTGTGTCAAAGGACAATTTTGCTTAAATAAAGATTTCAGTGTTTGACTTGCAAGTTGTACATGTCATAGAAACATGGCTGGATGACTGATGAGATTCCTTCTGCTTTAATTGCAGTTCTACCCAGGAAGATGGTGTTCTCCCATGCAAAATAGCAATAAATCACACATATGTATTCCTGTCATGGGAGGTAGGTGGAAAAGCACTCCCAGTACAATAGGACTGGTTTGACTTTGCCTGTTTTTCTTCGTCTCTTGTATGTGCCACTTACACAATGAAAAAATAGAAAAGTGGAGAAAGTTAGCATGTTGGCTTATTAAACAGCACTTGCTGAAAAAAATAGATTACAACAAATGAGTTGAATTGGTTTCTAACAATATCCTTTCTGTACATTAAAAAATGCAAATATGGAAGAGGAGGAAGAAATAAGATTGACATAAGAGAAGGGGGAAACCCAGCTTACTGTCACCAGTCACTTGGGATCGGTGATGTAGCTCCCTGACCTCTGAACAGCCGCCTAAACCCACATGTTACCAGAGAAGCTGCTCTATCAGGGCTGACCACCATGAAAGACAGGAGTCTGGATGGATCATCAGCCAGTTCTCCCATAGGAAAAAAGTCATTTGTTGCTCTGAAGTGTTTTAGAAATGCTGAGAGCCACATTTTTCTGTGAAGCCCTGACAGAACTATTTACAGAGGCTCCATAACATTTTGTAAAGCCATCCACTGATATTACCCACACATCTTCTATAAAATTTCTTTCCTTTTAAATCCCTCTCCAGAGGAAAAAAATTTACCTTTGTCACAGCTTTTTATTATCATCTACAAAGGTCTCTACTTCCAGCTAAATCTATGCAGAAGGAAAGCCTCTCTACACTGTGTGATACACTCCTGGTCATCGTCTGCACTCCATTATCTCATTCTATTTCATGTGATCGTATCATCTGCAGCCTCAGAGCTACCAGGTTCTGAAGAGGCGCAGGCAGATTTCTTACTCAGTGCACTATTATCTGCAGTTGTGTGCAGAGTGACAAGAAAACGGGACATTACTAAAGGTACACACACTGTACTAAATGATACCTCATGTGTATTTTTTATATATTATATATGTAGCTTAGCACTATATACATACACTAATTATAGGACTATATACTTATACTGTACACAGAATATAGTGCTACAGAATATAGAATCATAATATATATCACCAAAGTTTAATTTAATGGATAGCTTGAGCCAAGACAAAGCAGTCCCTAAAGGAGAGAGACATATCACCAAGAGAAAAGCAGATATAATGGTATCTTCAAATGTTTAATGATCAGCATGCAAGAAAATCCACAATCTGAGAAGACAAACAACATTTCATATACATTTATGTACTGCTGTGTATATACATAACCTCAGCCACACACAAATTCAAAACCACATTGTGCTTCTATAGAAGCTTTCTGTGTGATACTTTTACCAAGTTTTCTATTAGGTAACATCTAAAAATCACAAAAAGAACTAAACAGTATATATAAAGTTGGCATTTCAAACAAAGAGCTCGAATGTACAAATATCATTAAGCTTCAATGCCCTAGGTACAAACTGACTTTTTATGGAAAAAAAAGTCATTACAATTACATGGGAAAATAGGGAACAAAAATGAGCCTACACTGGAAGCGAGACCCATAATAGACAGGATTGTAACTGAAAAGCGCATCAGCAATTAACATCTCCTGGAGACAAATGACCAGCAAACTCCCCAGCCGAGGTGGGTCATAAAGTTTCATTATAGCACTTAGAAGACATTTAGCTACACTGCCAATTAAAAATCTTTTCATCCTCATAAACGTGTACGTAAAAACCCCAAACCTAGAGATAAATCAAAAATGTACAAGAATTCCCACTGGACACAGTATCAGGAACCCCACACTTACACAAAGGGAAACAGCCTCAACTGTGATTTATATAGACCCCTGACAGTAAGGTTTTTCAGCTGACTGAGGTAGGAAGCCAGGGCATTTTGATCGTGATGGATCTCCAAGGAAAACTGCATGGCCAGATTTGCAATCTGGTGGATTTCTTGCATTTATAAAAGTCAAACGAAACCTCAACCTGATGCCAGGCAGAAGCGCCACGGTGCCTGGCTACCAAAATAACTGGTGTAATTCAAGGGCACCCGATGCCTAATGAACCTGAGCTTTGATTTGCGAGGCTGTCCGCTATCTCGGCCACAGTCTTGCACGGATCAGCCCTTGCCATTTCCAAGAAAATGTCATTTTAGAAATAGAGAAAAAATATTCACTAGAGGCCAGCTGAATGCCAGCAAATCAGTGGCTGCCTGGAATGGCATTTGTCCACAGCTCTGCAGGCAGAGCAGAGCAAAGAATTGTATCACATGTGCTGGAGCAGATCCACTCGGATCTCCTCGGACCTCACTTCCACAGCACCCCTGTCTTTGGCAGCATGTTCTTCTTACCTTCCACTTCTCCCTGACAAAAGAAAAATCACTCTGCTTTTGGCTGCTAATATGAACACTAAGAGAAAGTGAATGAAAAATGTGCCAGATGGCAAATAACTCCTAATTCAGTAACTGCAACCAGAAAGGAGGGGACAAGCCTAAAACCAACACAACTGGGAGAAAGGGGGCAATGAGTGTTCGATGCAGTCCTGTGATGGAGTCTGGATATTCAGTTATTCACCACTGTCCTGTATCATAGGCCCACATGCCCAGGGAGCATGGGTCTGGCCACTGACCAAGGCTCTGGCTTGCTCTTGAGCCACTCCAGATCTTTATTTTTTAATTTACTTTGGGTTTTAATCCCATTTTTGTGAAATGTAATGCTCCTGCTCAGAATTTAAAGGATGGGCTGTCGCTCTGCATGCAACCTGGGCTGACACAGGCATTAATGCACAAAATCAGCATGCAACTAGCAGTGCATTTAAATTTATCCCAAATTTACATGGAAACCCCTGGCAAATGGCTGCCAGTTCATACAGGAGGAGCACAGGACCCAACTTCAATGTACTTTTGCATATTGCCTTTCTACAGTTTTTCAGTCACTTAAAGACAGAAACAGTCATTATCTTCTCAATAAATTGAAAATGATATTAAAGTTTCTAAATTGTTCCAATACATCCAATTATCTATCTCCTGGCATCCCCTCCTGGGAAGAGACTCGGTGAAAAAGGATCTGCTGTCATTAGAACTGCCACTGCACCAGAACAGTCACCCTGACAGGAATGATTCAACGAAACACTTCTGCTTTCTAATGATAAACCACTCTCATTTTCTGTATCTATATCTATTAGTTAAAAAATACAGAAGACATTGGGCATTAATTAGAAAACCACAGCTGCTGCATGCCACCATGCAGGAGGAGGAAAGTTAGAGAGGAAACCAAAGGAACCCTTGCTGTAAAACTCAGGGGGGTGGATTTATATCCTTTATCTCACTTTCTCAAGCTAACAGTGGTGCTCAGGTCAGCCAAACTTACTGCAGGTTATTATAACTGCTCCATAGAAATTGAGAGAAAAGCTTCTATCTCTTCCATAAAGAAAGATGGCACGGAATACAGGACACAAACAACCGACATTAAGCATTACAGTCTCGGGTCTCCTAGGTGCAAGTGCAATTCAAAGTTTATTTAGTGACGGAAGAGGTAAATCAGTGGTGCTGGGGTGATGTGAGCAGTGGGTCACCCACGTACAGAGAGCAGGGAACTGGCTCCCAGGTGCCTTTGGTCACCCAGTCTACAAGGTACAGCCGCCTTTCCACTCCCACCAAGCCAAGGTGCTTCAGAGACCCCCACTTGTCACAACCTCAGTATTGCAAACCTATTGACCTGATTTAAGCCCCATACAGTAGTGACAGTGGATCTAAGTTAGAGGTAAACAGCACATAAAACTCATCAGTTCAGCACAGCTGCACACCAGCATCCGCTGGTAACACACAGGAACAACAAGGCCATTATTAAAGCATATATTCAGTCTCTCTTCTCGTTTATGAGCTTTCAAACAGAAATAAGGGGAAGAGAACACTCCAGATGCACCTGAACAAGTTACTGCTAATTCCTCCAAAGCCCAGAGGACTGCCTGCACCCTTCGCAGCTGCCACCAGGGTGGACAGAGCTGCCCAAGCACAGCTGCCTGCCATGCACCAGCTCTGGACCCTCAGCCAAGGCTGGATAAAAGAGAAACATCTGCTTTCTCCCCATCCTATTGATCTAATGCATTTATATACTGCTGTTCACATGAAGCTTGGGAAATGCTCGTGGATGCACCAATGTGCTGGTAAATGCCCAGCAGCCCCGAGAGGCACACGGCTGCTCCAGCTGATGCTCCTCTACAGTGTTTCTCAGCAGAACCAGCCCTGAATTCAGGAGCCCCGGGTACCACAGGTCTGCTGCAAATTGTAAGTGCTGAAGAAAATTCTTCCATCTTTTCCATGGATTACAAAGTCCCAGCCAGTATTTGCCTGGGCCGGACAGCCAGGAGGACAAAGGGCTCTTCGGACCCTCTGCAGCCTGTGCCATCTCAAACTGCCAGTAAAAAGCATAAGGGCTTAATGCAATGCATCCACCACAGTAGACATGGAAACAACTTGCTTCTCAAGACAAGAATGACCATGGACTGGGGGGCCTTGGAGTTCAGGGGGTTGGAAAAGAAAAGAGCAAGCAGAACCAGGTGCAATTTACAGCTCTTTCACTGAGCTGCCTTTGGGACAATATAATAAAATCCTGCTGCTCTCTGCAATCACCCTGACACATTTTCAGTCTCCCCAAGATCATTTTTGAACATCTAAATAAAACTTCGTATTGACTATAAATGGGAAATAGTACTGGCTTAGCTCAAACGTGTATTTTTTATTTGATCTTGGGGGTGGAGGTTGGCATGGGAAAAATGTTTTCAGGACAATACAAACAGGTAAGATGGTACTCTGCAAACTGAGGCTCTGCAGAACTGTCTCCAGACTTCAAACTGGTCAAATTACTGATTAGTTTCAAATAAGACTGAGATAAGAGAAATGGAAGAAAATGGCACAGACCTTCCCCATTTCCTCTGGATAAGTAGGTAAGAGCCAGAACACTTACTGTAGGATCCAGTTAAGCATGCCCCAATATGTGGTACCTTAGGTTGTACGTTGTGCATAATATAAAATACACACCATGCTCAGCACTGCCATGACAATATTGCTTTTGCCATATACACAGCTGCATTTCCTAATTCTGGGTGCTTTTATCTGTAGAAACTTAGTTCTCTCTTTTTTGCAGTTAGTACCTTAAAGCTTATGCTGACTATTGGAGCTGTCTCCAAGATACCAAACCTCTTATACTATTTTCACAAGACATACACTCTAAGTTCTGTCTGGCAGGACTCTGCGCCTTAGGCTGAAGCCAGGGAACAGCTCCCATCATGGCACCCATCATCCCAGCTCAGATGAGGCCGAGCAGCCTCTGCCCTCAGTGTCATATGGAGCAGGCAGAGCCCACCCAAATTTCTTTGTCCTTAACAAGTTTCAGGCTTTTACTTAATTTTACTCCCTGGACAGGGCACAGCCCAGACAGCTCACAGACACAAAGCCTGCATGTGGATTTGTGTCGCAGCTTGAAGCACAATGCTTTAATTAACTTGCAACAAGAGGGAAATCTTCCCAGGTCTTGCCTGTTCTGCAAGAAAACAAAGGTTTTACAGTTCATCACCTACAGAAACAGCTGCAACATGTGCTTCACAGTCTATAGCACGGGAAAGGAAAAAATCAAATCACAGTGCTCAGGCATCTAAGATTTCACTTCTTTACTTTGAGGATACAGCCTAGCCACCTTTTAGTTAAATCTCTGAGACACACACAGACTCACATTTTGATTATGGTGATGTACAGCTTCACTTCCATGTCAGATTCCTACAACATTTAATTTCCAAATTAATACAGAATTCAGACTATACATCAGTTCTATGGAGCCAATCAAAGAGACACATGGCATTTCTTAGAGCCCTGCAGAATATATATTTTCCTAAAAAAACTATTCCTAATCACACTGGTTTGAATAACTAGTTCATTGACATTCCTGTGCTAAAGAAAGTATCATTAGTAATTTATAGAAGCTGCATGAAGAGTAATAGTTTAGAAAAGCCCAGTACGAGATAAATTAAGCCTATACCTTCATGGAAATAATTAAAAGGTAGCTATAATGATATGCCCAAGAATTATTATTCAGCTAGGCTAAGCAGGAACGCTGGCAGATGTCAAGCCACCCTTATCTCAAACACTTAATACTAAAGCACTATGTAAGACTTGTGCTTTGGGTTTGGAGAGCTGCCAGCGAGTCTGCCTGGACTACTGGTTTTGAGCATCTGCTGGAATTGAGAATAAGGGGGGAAATCAAATCCCCAAACTCCTGCAGAACAGAAACACTTTGATTTACTTTACCAGAGGCACCTCTGTGCTCTCTCTCATGCTGCTCCCCATCACTGCCTGCAGACCTGCATCATTGTCCGTAAGCCACTCTTCAAGACTCAGCTTGGGTAGGCCATCCACAGGGACTACAGAAGAGCCAGCCAGGATCCTCTGAGTCCTGGTCCATGGTCACCACCACTTTTCCTACAGGGTTTTTTTTTGCCCACTTTCCATCTCCCTGGGCAAGCACGTGTCCCACCTCCTTTCATCTTCAGAGTACAGATACATCCACAGAAGCTTTTTGTTCCCATGCTCTTGGCAAGGCTGATGCCTTCTCTCTCCTTCAGCCTCCAAATTCTTTTTTATTACAGATCTTTCCGCATTATCTTACACCTCAGAGACGTGACCTTCTGCCATGATGCTATCATTTACCTCATCTGTTCCCTTTCATCATTCTTTCTGCATATTCTTGTCATATTAGTATTCCACACAAAGTTCTGGAGTCAAGAAATGTATGAATTAAGTAACATACATGAAAGAGCATTATGAAATGAAGACACATCATCCTCAGTTGTTCATATTAGAAATATAAATGATGGGGGAAAGCTGTCTATAGGAGCCTAATGAATTTCTGGCTACCTTTCAACCAATTACCAGGGGCTTAGGGCTTTTTTAAAACATAATAATAGGAAACAATATTATTCGTAGATGTACTTAATGGGAAAAATAATAAATAGTGTAAATTAGAGTGAAAATGGATGAGCGGGGAACTACAGAGCAGTCAGCATCACCTCTGTGCCTGGCAACATCTTGGAGCAGATTCTCCTGGAAGGCATGCTGA
>JANRGW010033650.1:0-27400 GCA_024733675.1 Psilopsiagon aymara
GCTATGGAACTGATGGACAGGGGTAGAGCAGCTGATGTCATCTACCTGGACTTGTGCAAAGCGTTTGACACTGTCCCACACAACATCCTTGTCTCTAAGTTTGAGAGACATCAGTTTGATAGGTGGACCACTCAGTGGATAAAGAACTGGCTGGGTGGCCACACACAAAGAGTTGTGCTCAATGGCTCGATGTCTAGCTGGAGACCAGCAACCAGTGGTGTCCCTCAGGGATTGGTGATCTTAAGGTCCTTTCCAACCCTAACTATTCTATGTTTCTATGATTCTATACATTTAATATAGTATATATAGTATTGTAATTAATATATATTAGCATGTAGATTATTTAAATCCGTATCTAATATATTTATATATGTATTATTATGTAATATAAGCTATATTATTGGTACTATCTACATTAATTTTTTCAGGCAGTCCTCAAAGTGAGGATGCACATTATTAACAAGAACAAAACATATGGATGCACATACTAAGCTCTGTAACTACCAGAGTTTTACTCTCTAAGTTTTCATTACAGATGATTAATTAAATCAATTAAAGGTAATAGAAAATATCTTAGCAATTGAAAATGGCACTGAGAAAAAAAAATAATATATATATATATATATATAAAAAGCCATTCCACTATCACTGAAGGAAGCTATTAAAAAAAGCATGTAACAAAACTCAATAAGCTTTTCTAATATTCTGTTAAAAGCAGCTAAAGATTAAATTTCTTTGTGGAAGGCTGAAATTTAATATGTATGAAATATGTTTGTATCCTGACAGTCCAAAGCAAAAGTTTCAGAAAGAAGTGGAAGGCTACCTATCTTTCACAACTAGATGAAAGTGACTGAAGTCTGCTGGTATTTAGTACACCCACATGCTTCAAGTGCTGCTGTATACAAATGGTATACAAGATTAATGTCAGGATTGCAACATGAATAAAAACTTGTTTGTGAATGTCATTCACCTACAGCTAGAGGGGGAAAAAAAAAAAAGAAGAAAAAAAGAACCATTAAGATGAATAAGTGCTGTAATACACAGTCACTGCTAATTATCAAAATATTTTTCTACTAATTACTGGAAAAAAAACTAGTAGTTTAAGACAGAGAGAATAGTTTGGAAACTACAAAAGAACAGAAGAATGAGTGAAACTGGCTACTGAGAGCTGGCTCTGAACACTCGAGTGATAGTTGGGTCATTACCAAGAGTAGAGAACACTCTAACATAATGTCTTCAAGTTTGCTACTATACATAAACATATGTAATTAAAGGGCTGAATCTCAACTCAAAACAGTTGGAAGTCTAAATTATCATTCAAAAAGATGAGTAAGCCAGTAAACAGACAGACTCAACTTCATGTTCTTGTATGCTAGCCATCTCCAATTTGGAATTACAAGTTTTAATCCTAAAGCTTTTTGTCTTGCTGGGATTAAACATCAGTCATGAGAATTTTGCCCTTTAACATTAGAGGGGATGAAAAAGCCTGGGGGAGAACACTTGTTCAAAGGAGCAAAACACAAAATCAGTAACAGAAACTGACAACTTTGTTCCAACAAGTCTGTAGCACTTGTTTGGCCTTGTGGGATCTACACAGAAAAAGAAAAAACTGAAACAAAACCAGTATAAAGACATGGAATGGCTGTTTCTCAAGTACTGAACTTCTGTTTTTAAAATAAAATGAAAAATTAAAAAAAATAGGGATGTAGCAGAGGTTAATTCCATCTCTGTATCCACACAAAATGTGACAATTCTAAAATGTTAGACTATCTTTTTCCAATAACTGCTACTATCTAAATTAAGTAGTTATGCTAGCTAAACTCTCCTAAGCAACTCTAACTACAAACTGTATTTCAAAACGTTCTGTTTACTTTACACCATTCTGAACCACAGATGACAAAGTTTGCTTGAAGCTGTAATTACTCTGCAAAGCTGGGAAGCCAATTAGAGGGCCTGAAACCTGCCAGTTCAAAAAAAAAAAAAAAAAAAAACCAAAAAAAAAACCACAGATCATCTGTTCAGATTTTATTAAAAAGTTTAAAGTTTGAATTCTATAAATTTAACCATATAATCACCAGGGTTCTTTTCCTGAACACGTTCATCCAGCCTAAAAAATACACTAATGCCATTTTATTATTTCATATATGGAAGCTTTCGACTTCAGCAGAGTTTGCTGATGTGGCTAGACAAGAATACTAAACATATAAGCAGCCATAAAAAACTGCATTAAAAAAATGAACAGAAGGTTGCACATCTCAGAAATTATTTCTGATACAAACTGAGGGGTAGCACAAAAGACTACTTCCCATGATTATCATACAATACAAAAAGAAATAGTATTAAACCACTGTTTGTATTGTTGAGAATATATGTACTTTTAAATACAGAGTGTTACCTGTATACAGATATGTGAATCTACCCATGCATGTACCTGTTTGCTTTACAATTTAACCTTGATTTTTTATTCTTCTCTTGGTCTTTCCATTAAAATATAAAACTCTTCTGTCCCAACCTTTACCTTCAATTGCTACTGCCATTGTTTTTTCTTATGCCAAAATTTAATGAACACACTGCTACAAATACCTTTTTCCATTACTGCTACTCTGCTCTTCAAATCCTCACTTTTCTCTGATGACTTTTTTTGTTAGACAAGTAGTAGAGCTACTACACCATTTTCATAACATTGAGACAGATACACGTAGTTTTGCTCATATACATATGAAAAGCCATGGCTTTTATATATATGTATGCACATATATATACACACACCCCTTTACTTGGTCCTTACTCTATTCTCCCACTTGTTTACCAACTCCCTATTGGAAAACTACTTTACTGACGCTTCTCAAAATGCCCTCTCCTTGAGGAGTATGACCCTAAAAGAAAACTTGTCACATGGAGATCCATGTGAACAATGCAATATCCCTTTCTTTGGTCCCATGGAATGCAGTCTTCCCCTAAAAATGTCACCCCCAAAACTGCTGAACAGATAATTTTTCTCCATTGTCCCTTTGATCACATCACTTTTCTCTTTGCATTCCATATGTCTTACCCAGCTCTATCACATCAAATATAGGTAGCTTTTCAGCATGGTCTGTCTCCACAGCCTCCCCTAATCCTTGGTACCACTCTTTATCCAGTACCAAAATGCCACCCACCCTCCTACTTCTCCAACTGCAGCACCATTTCTCAAAAGCGTTTTTAATTTCTGTTTGCCACACGGGTTCTCTTTTAAATTCTTCTTAAAACCCACCTTCATCATGTATGAAAAAATGGGAGAGAGTGAAGGAAAGAGAGAGAAAAGAAGGGAGAAGAGAGTAAAAAACTAACCTTGACAATGGATTAGTTGTTGATGTGCTGAAACCACTGCCTGTACTACAGGCTAATACTGTCTCATTGTTTTCTCATACTCCCCCCATCTGTTTGCATCCATCTGCTGTCCCTTGTTTTATATTTGGAATTTTAGTGTTTAGGAGCAGGGACCGACTTTTTGTTCTGTACGGGTAGAAATCCCACTTCTGTGAGGCTTGGCTCATGACAAATACTTATACATGCTACAGTGATACAGCAACATATATGACTGATAATATATGAAACAAACACTAAAAAAATAATTATATTCCTTGAAGCTGAAAAAGATGATCCTTAATGCTTCATCATGATGGCAAGTCTTTAATTTACAATACTCTAAATGAAGTCTTTTTGTCATTACAACTAGTTTGCCATTTGTCCCCACATGCAAAGTAGAGGAATGAAAATAGATTTCTGCATTTTACTGTTGGAGCTTGTATGGGGTTTAGTTTGTTTTCACAGAAAAATTATACATCCTTCTCTGTCTTTCATGCAAACACCCCAAGTTTATTAATGCAACTGGGTGTATCACATCAGCATAAAATCTCTCAGAACTGGCTGTAAACTTTGACCTGCCTTGCTCATACCAGGCCCTATTTAGAGATAACTGGAAATTACAGTATGCTATATTGGTGCCTAAGAAAGCACTGTCCATTAAAATGGAATGATGAGACCAAGGAACTGATTTTCATTCATGACCCAAGCCAACAACTGAATTCAAACTTTCAAGTCAAGCA
This sequence comes from Psilopsiagon aymara, assembly GCA_024733675.1. Lineage (NCBI taxonomy): Eukaryota > Metazoa > Chordata > Aves > Psittaciformes > Psittacidae > Psilopsiagon > Psilopsiagon aymara. The sequence goes on from JANRGW010033650.1 coordinate 4,089, forward strand.
GCAAAATATCAACTATACCACCTAGAAATCACTCAGAAAGAAATATGAAAGTCTCCTAAAGAGAACTACTGGTCTAGTTTTCAAAAAACCCGAAACATTCCCCCATCCAACACAGACAGCAATATTGGTTATACACATTACAGTTCAAATTTCCATAGATGCATTTGCATATGCAGTGTGTTGCATAGATTGCCATTTTTTCCCCATAAGTATTTTCAGTGTTTAATGAATATTATTCAACTGTACCACGATTATTTTGGAATGAAATCTACACTGTAATTATAAGCATCTACAGTTACATGCTTATCTCTGGGTTCATGTCATCCAGTGTTGTGACAATTAAAAAAACCTGGGACCTTAAACTTAAATCTCATTGAGAAGTTAATTATGGAGCTGCACACAAGGTCCTATCTAGTGCCAAAGTACTCTGATGCCTAATTTAATCTCACTTAAAACATACATATATATTTTCCCAACCATTTCTTTAGAAAGTGCCCTCTGAATTCTTTATAGCCCTAACATTGGGCTACAAAGAATATAGCCTACAGCCCCTGAAACCCTTCAATATTCATGTTTTGAAGATTTTTAAATCCTCAAAATAATAGAACCTCGTATGTGGCCCACTGAAAGACTAAGACTGGAATCCTCAACTGAGAACAGCCAAGGCTCATTGATACTCATTTCTGCAGAGTTAAAGAAAAAAAGATGAGAGAAAGGTTATAAAAGGTCACCTTTTCACAGTACCTAAAATTTGCTTTTTCTTTTCAAAGACAAGAAAAAGGGTCGCTGCAGCACAGAGTGCTTAGAAAGCACTATCTTTCAAGACAGGAAAGAAATTCCAGGTGACATCATTTCTGGCCAAAGCTCAAAGGCTACTGTGAAGGGATACAGCTCTTCCCAATTATTCCCCATGTAAAGATCAAAATGAAGGCAAAGGGCCAATTCTTCTTCCTCATCCCAAATGTGCTATGCAATTACCTACATACTCACTGCATATGTGAGAAGTATTTTTTATCAGTAAAGCCACAAATGCTCCTTAAATAGAACTGAAGCAGAATTCTTCCCCACTCTGTTTTCCCTAATAATGCTGATAATCAAAGACTGAAGTGGTTGACACAAAGCAACACTGGACAAGACAAAAACAGTTTTGTGACACTATGTTGATGTGGGGGTGTATGTGGGGGGAGGTGTCACTGAAGGTATACCTCCTGTCACCCAGAGTACTGGTTTTGTTCCAAAGAAGCATAACAGAGTTTCAAAAGCAAGATTTTTTTCCCCAGGCCTCTGCCTATACAGAAAAGTTATACCAGCAGAATCCAGATTTTTAAACTGGTTCTGGCTCCATAAATGCCTAAGCAAAAGCAATTTACATTAACATGTTTTATTTTGCAGTTGAAGTGGGCTAGGAATATACACCCACTCAGTTATCGTGACTCAATCAAGAGCATCTCTTTAAGCTACAATAGCTTGATTACTTGCAACTGCTTGTCTCTACCTGAAAAGAGCTGAACCAATTTTGAATCAGCCAATGCAGGAAAGCTCACATTTCTGAATTTACCTCTGAAACCCAACATCAACTAGTTTTAAGCTTCTGCAACGAATTTCCCACCATTATAATTACATCACCTTCTTTTATCTTTAAAAGACATATTTATGTCTTTAAAGATGAATATAGCACTGGAAGCACTGTTAGACGTATTTAAAATAACTTCATTCTCTCTGTCATTCCCGTCATTCACGATGGAGTAAGCAGACAACACAAGACCAGGGAGAGAGTAATGCTCAGGTGTGGGACTTTAACTAGTTTCACAGAGCTGGATATAAAAGTTTTAAACTACAGAACAAGTATCAAACAGAGCAGAGCTGTGCAAACTTTCCACTGTTCAACTCCAACAGAACTACAAAAATAATGCCACAGCCTTGGCCTTTTCTGCTTAAATAACAAGCTGTAAGCATGAGCCAAAGATGTCTATCATTTGGAGAGCAGAAAGGAGACTGAGACCACACTCTCACTTTACAGATAGCTACAAAGATTACATGAAGATAGGACTGTAAAGACATATCTTTAAGTCCCTGCCAACCTAATCAAGATGGTATTAACAGTGATCTCACACTCCATCTGCCTGGCTAGTAATTTATGAAAAATGTACTTCACTATTACAGGAAAAATATGTTGCACTGCTTGTGGCCACAAACCTGCTGCAGCAGCTCAGGAACTCTTGGATGAGAGACCATGTGACTAGTTTGTGACATTTACCAGGTACTGCCCATGAGATCTGATTCATTCACAGAGAGATTTTGTTTGCCCTACTCATGACCTCAACTTCAGACAGATAAAGCACATGACAAAAAATTACAGTCCCTTGCAATTTAGAGTGCAATATCATACTCATCTGGGTTTTCATCCTGTGCATTCTACATAGGTACTTCACTTATCTGCATGGGATTTGTTTTATGAGTGAGAAGTCTCCCTATTCTTGCACTAAGCAGCAATCATTTCTGTGTAAATTACTCCTTTTCCTGCCAGAAAACCTCAACTTGCTTACTAAAACTATATTCCTTCAATTAATATTACATGACTGTTCCTTTAGTTTATATTGCCTACGAATCAGACCTATGGGACTTGCTAGCTGCAGAAAGGATTTTTTCGTTTGTTATTTGGGTTGAGGAATGGGTGGGTAATGGTGGTGATGGTGTCATTGTGGAAAACAATATGAATCCTTCAATTTCCATCAAGTCAAAGTTCAGGGGCAGCATTTTAACACCAGAATTACATAAAATGACCTTTGGGTATTAAAATAACAAAAGTGACAAAACAAACAAACACACACACCTGTACCAACATACTGTAATTAATTGTCAATTATGCATTTCTTCGCTTAGCAGAATTATCATTCGGATCATCTTCCTAGCTGCTGCAGCAAAGAAATGAACGATATGCAAAAAGAACACAGTAAAGCAGGACAAAAAAAAGCCTGCTGTAGTTCTATAGTAGTTCTTTCTGCTGCACGCTGCAGAAAAAGTATCTAGGAAAACACTAACTGCAACATATGAGTAGGTTAGGATATTCAGAGCAATAAGCAAGGAGTTACAATGATCTAGTCAATTCCTACTCATATGAGGAACCTAAAGATATCACTGCTTTTTATGCTGAATAGCAAAAAAGGCAAATGAGCATCTATTATTATTAGAAGACTTGCATGCTCAACATCATTTGCAAGACTTCTGTCACAATGAAAATATGTAGTTTTCCTTCTCTAGTTGTGGGAGAAGACACAGGCTTGGAGCATGAGATTATTTTCTTAACAAATAAAATACACAAATTACTTTGCACAGCCCTCTACAAAACTAATACCCTCATTAGTACACTAATGCAATTTTGAAAGAAACTGGGTAAATCTACCAGTGTTCCTTTGAAAGTTTCTAGCTATAATATCCACAACTCATATACAGGAAGATTTTTTGCACTGTTATATTACCTCCCCTTATATCATTCCTTTCATTTCTTCTCAGAAACACTTTTCTATCAATCTCACTTTGCCAGATCAAAAAAACCCTACAGATTTATCTTCTAGAAACATTCTTGGAAAACAAGAAATCAAAATGTCTTCACTTTATCCAACAGATACACACTTTGTAGCTTTGCTAATATATGCAAATTGTCTGATTGCTTGAAATTACTGATTAACCAGGCTGGAGAGCTGATTACCTGATTATCCAAGAGAAAAATAATTTAGCATGATTTTGTGTCATTTGACAGTCTAGATAATTTTCTAATTAATTTGAGTTTTCAAGTGAATTCAGAGGTACTACTGAAAAAGAGAAAAGAGGTCAATGATCAGAATAAAAGTCAGCTTCCCAGGAATTTTCTCCTTATAATAATAGTTTGTCAAATATTATTGTTAGTTACAGATAATTCAGACACACACACGGACAAAAATGAAAACTCAGACTTCCGAAACCATTCAAAAATCTTCAATGCTCTGGCAGAGCTATCTTGTAGAGCTGGACATAAGATTAGTGGTGCACTAGTCTGACACATGACATCAAACTTGTAGTGTTACCAATAAATTCTGAACTACACATGAAGCAATATGTAGCAGATATTTTGTCAATATGCTGAGAGAATGATAAATACTGGAAATACGTACTTGCCACTGAAAAGTTGTTGAGTGGATATGGCAGATCCACATCCTGGGGCTTCTCCTTATAGCCTATGAAAGAGCCATCTGTCTTTAGCAGGAAATATCTTGGCCGCCAGTTTTTTATATATTCTCCTAAAGGAGACAAAAAAAAAAAAAAAAACGTTCATTAATACTGTAGAAAAAATTCCACTTTGATATTAAAAAACATAACATATTATCAGTGTCTAACATTAATTACACAAAAATCTTTTCAGACATTTACAATTTACAGAAATCTTAACTCCCTACAAAATGGAACTGCAGTGGTAAGCCTGGACTATACAATAATGCCTCTGGAATAAGAAGCTAGAAGTACTGTACAGTAATATTCTGTAGTTCTAAATTTTATCTCACTATCTTCTTCAAAACCCTACATCTTTACACGTATAAACACTGAAATTTGCTGCAGGCAAAAATAAGCACTACAGCTTGGTTTTTAATAGCAAAATGAAATTTAAACTACAACAAGGTAGAACATTTATTCTGCTGAGCCACAGCAAAACCCATTAATTTCCCCAAATCATACACTTAAACACGAGAAAATTTTGGTTAGTAGGAGAACCTACACAAAATATACTTAAAACAGAAGGAACAGAAAAGGCAAATCCAATTACCTTCTAAGAGGTAAGTCCCCCAAGAAACTCACCACCTCCACTTTACCCCTACCCCTGTCTGAGCAGAAGATTCTGCAATCCATGAAGTATTCAGGCAGAAACATACAGAACAGATCAGCAAAGATACAATAGCTTCATTAATGCCATTATTTGCTATTTAAGAATGGGAAAAAAAAAGATCCCTTTAATAGCATCATACTTTACAATGCCACACCAAAATCTCAGCAACAATTTCATTCATATAGTGCCATTACTCAGTTAAGTATAGGTGAGTTGATATCTGTCTGACTTTGCCTGCCCTTGATTTCCATCAGCTATGTGGAGTAAGTAATATATGCACAGATACTTACTAAGACTTAAAATAAGCCACAGTTTCATCATCATACAATTGAACATATTAAGAAAAAAGTGTATTACAATGCAGAATTTCCAACCATGCCAAGGACTTCTCACCATTTGCAAAACACTTAGAACAGACCACACCAGCACCCTGTTAGCTGTAGCTACCAAGCTTGTACACAATTCAAAGGTCAGAAAGGCATTTACATCCATTTGACATGAAGATTACTTCATTGAAGGCTAATCTAAAAATTTATTAACCCCATCTTTACCTTCCTATGAGAGGAATCAATTAATTGACATTGAAGTTCAACATGGGAATTGTTAATATGGCCTAGCTGAACTTGATCACAACCTGTAAAGATTTTAACGTTGACCATGGGTTAAAAATCTAATTAAAACCACCAACATTTCTGATTTCCAACATGTACTTAAGCAGAGAAGTGGGGTAGGGAGTAGGAGAAGAAGAAGAAGAAAAATTAACACCAGGTTATTCATGCTGAAACATGTCTCTTGCCCCTCAGAAGCAAAAGTCTTCCTATTTAGTCCTGTTCTAGATAGCAGGGAATCTACTTGTTGGGTTTGTTTTTTTAATCTATTCATACAAGTAGAAAGAAAATTGAAAATGTTACTTAATTTGACCACAAAATTAATAGAGCAAATATAAAGATAGTTACATTTGTATTGACTTAGAGCTGTCTACCTCAGTTCTCTGGAGCTAGTTCAGCTGGGAACATCCCTACTGACACTGTCAACCTGAACTGATTTCACAATGGGAAATCCCAGCTAAAATAAAAGCAAACAAAACAAACTAACAAAACAAAACAAAACTGAAAGAAAAAACCCAAAATGAACAAACAAGCAGAAAAACCAGACATGACAGTTTGTAAGTTGGAGAAGAAATACAAGTGCAGTATGGGAAAACAAATGTGTAACTTTAATACCAACAGGAGTGAAAAAACATATAATCATTGCATGAAAAAGAAAAGCCATTTTTTGAATTAAGTTTGCCGAGTACTTGAAAATGAAATAATCACAGGCTTAATTATGACTCATAGTGAAGAATGCTTAAAAAATGCCGTATGACAAATTTGCTGAAATCTGCATGAAATGAAAAGTTGAAGCCAAAACAAAACCTTATGTATCAGATCACCCAATGTAAGTTTTAAAAATATTAACATCCTTGCTGCTTTCTTAGACCATAAAGAGACTCTTCTATACAATTCTAATAAATCATATCTTACTTAATTGGAACAGTAAGTTACAAGAGAAAGTGCCTGTTCCTAGGTTTAAAAATCTATCAAGATCTTAAGCTTCTCTAGAAGGTGAATTAAATGGTAGGCAGGCACCTAAGACTACTGAAGAGTTCAAGGACAGCATGGAGAGAATATCAACATGCTTAAACAGGTCAGCCATCCAACAGTTCAGGTGTCAAAGACAGTCCTCCTTTCCGTAAGGAATAAACTGGACAGGCTCTGTTCTAAAAGTCAGAGCTGATAGTGTAAGTACACTTATTAGTCAGTTTCAGAAATAACATAAGACTTCGTTTACTCACACACACACTCTTCAGAACTAAACCTGTAGAAAAGGAGACTCTTCTAGCAGGTGCTGTTACACACCCCAGTGCACGTTTCCCTGATCACTTCACCCATCTTCTCCTCTTAGGACAACATTTTAGATTGTATTTGGCTTCTATTAGGTACTCAGAACTCTTGATCAGGAAAGAGAACAGATTTTTTATCATCTACTGAGTTATATAGCTGATGATCTGCCTGGAGAAAAACCATTAGAAAAGTATGAGTAGCGCTTTCAACCTCCTCTGAAGAGAGCTAGTGACTTTGGAAAAAAGCTAATCACAAGAAGATACAAACATTGACTGATGTACTAGTACCAGTTTTCTCATGAGCACAGCTGTACCTCTGTCTTCACCCTGCAAACGATAGCCAGGCAGAGGAGATGCGATTTAAAAGCAATTGCAAAATACTATGCCTTCATAAGGATCCATATATTTCTTTCATAGATATATTTCTTTGAAGAATGTTTCTCCTAAACAATTCCCCAACATGAATCACAGTCAGACTTTTTCAAGACATCTGTACAAACACACGTACACCAAACCCCCTAGTTTTGTCTTGAAATGACCAATATTGCAATCCCTCCTGATGGCCTACGCATGAATATGTATCATTTGCCCTTTATTTATTTTGTAATTTAATTAACAAATGGGAGAACACTTTTGAAGACTAAAGTAAACAGTGGTATCAGTGAACAGTTCACTTAGCTACTCAAGTGGTTTAATGGCTCTCAAGATGTACTCCAGGTGCTCTCTTACAACTGCATTCCTTCTACAGAATCTCCTTAAAAACAGAAAAACATTTTAGGCCATACTTCTTAATACAAATCTTGTTATGGAACTGCTTTGAAAGAGAAATCCTCCATACAAAAAAATACTAAAACACAGCAGAAAAGAAAAGAAAAAACTCTGACATGTCTTCTAACTTACCAACCCCTCATTGAAAAAAGTGTATTTTACACTATGCACAATATTAAATTACTTTAAAGATACTTGGAGTGGATGTTTATCAAATACCTCAATACAAGCGAACAACAGGAAATTCACATCTAAAATTCATTAATTCAAGTGAAAAGAAATTCCACGCAAAAGGAAAAGCCTATGCAGGCTAACCAAACCACAAGATATCCTGACAATTTAATGAATTAGCTCCGGCACTTAAAAAAGCAGTGGATCTGCCATAGACAATCAATCAGTTTGTACCCTGCTTCCTGCTGAGTTAATGTGAGCTAAATTATTATTTTGCTTAAATTTACATCCTTCTAAGTTGAAAAACATGTTCTTTTAGGATCTATTTAATAGACAGTAAGAAGAGGTCTCTAATTTTCCACTACTGCAGCAAAAAAAGCCAAGCAATTCCTACATGACTTTAATTCTAGTAAAACTTTTTCAAGCTACTTGAGAAAAGGGACACTAGAATATATAACTCACAGATACATATAAACAATAAATACATACACAGAGAAAACACAGATTTGGAATCAGTTTTAGATTACCGATGGCTGCTTTTTTAATAACTACCAAGAGAATACAACCAAGAGATTAAATAAGGCACGAAATACATGAAAGTGCAATCTGATCTTCATGCAAAATGCACCCTTAAACATGCAACTCTTTGATTAATGTTGTATTTAATAATACACTGGCAAACAACTGTAAGAAACAATGCCTAATGAAGGTTTATTTAGAACATGACCTTTGTGGCTGGCTCTGCATTAGCCTCTGTATAGCATGATTTTTCTTTTCTACCTGTGACAGCTAGTGACAAGAATCCTGCCTTCAGGACATTTCACAAAATATGCTTGCTGTAGTGATGCAATGCTTGTAAGTTTTGATACTGCTGAGGAGCTTCACAAAGAAGAGCTTTCTAAGAAACCATATGAGCAGTCAACAAATCTGTGCTAGACAAATGAGCCACTGAGAGTTCATAATTTTTTTACTTCATCTCAGAAGTCAAACTCTCTCTTCAAACGTACACTTCACCTCAGATTCAATGGTTGCTATTGTCAGTCTCACCATTTCTCATCCTGAGCATATGGAGGTTTATCAAGTCTTGAAAAATTATTCAGTAATTTAAAATTAATTTTATTATTTAAAAAAGGGTTGGTTTTTTTTCAAAATCACTTCTGCAAAACATCTACATTTTTCAATATGTAAATGGCTTCAGAGGTGTGAAGGAAATGTCTTTAATATACAGTGCTGATAAGCAACAGAAACCTGAGTTCAAAAACTTGCTTCCTTAAAAGAAGCAACAGCTGCCACACAGACATAAGTGAGATTTAAGGGAAGCAGTAGAAGGGAAAAAAAAAAAATAGAAAAAGGAAAACAGAAAGAAAGGAAAAGAAAAAAAAAAGCCTCTTGTCTGTGTCATCAATTTACTAAAATAGATTAATAGAAATAATACGTTTTACCCTTTTTTTCTTTTTCTTTCTTTTTTTTTCTTATGGCACATTTTGCTTAAATCAAAACTCCAGCTCCCATACACTAGTATTTAATACCAAGGGGAGGTGGGGAGGAATGAATTTATATAAGCACATTTAAAAAAAAAAATCACATAAAAGTAAATTAAACAACTTAAACACAAGCCATTTTGCTTTAAAAGAAACAACTGTAATTCATGTCAGGTCAAGTAAAATATCAGAAGTAATGCCAGTGGTTTTGAGATTGAATTTACTCACCTTGGCCCTCTGAGGGCAGTGTTACCTAACACACGATTAGAAGCAGCAGCAGACTATTTGATTAAGTCAGCAGACACTAGTAAATGTAAAGCACTTCTGTTAAATAATTACTTATGTCTGATTTAATGATAACAAACTTGCAAGATAGTTCATAGCTACTGTAAAAAACAACTGGTTTAAAAAACCTAAAACAGTATACCTGTGCTCAGGACGCTATATATCTCTCAATCCAATGTGAATGTGCAATTATACGTCATGCAGAAGATTTGACAAAATCTTAATGCACACCAAAAAATTAATTTAAACTGGTATTTTTCCTACTGTGCCCTAGCATTTTAAAAGTTATTTTTATTATACACCCCCCCCCCCCCAAAATATTTGCCAGCTGTTCAAAGACAAGCGGAATTTGGAACTAACGTTTTCTGTCCTTTCTACTGTGAGACAGTGACTATCTATACTAACTGTTTTCCCACAGATCCCAGTAATGTTAAATGACATTTTCAGCACATCCGTACTTAACATTAGACAAAATAACTTTTCACTCACAACTGGGAAATAGAAAACATTGCATGCTAGGTGTGTGCATTGGCTTATGTCCCAGCTAAGCTTCCATTGAGTTTCCTGCAAAATGGGGAATTAAGGTGACAAAGTTCAAGAGCCTTTCGCTGACCAGCATATCACAACAATCCAGTGCAGACATAAAGACTGGTCACTTTATATTCAGCAATTCAGAGCTGTGTGGCCAGAAATCAGTGAAAACGGCACAGATGTTAAGATTCTGCAGAAGGCAGCAAGAGGCTGGGGAACAAGCTCTACAAGTTCCTCAGCTGATCAAGAGCAGGGAGAGGAAAGCAGGGACAACATTCTCTTCTCCATGCCAGCCAAGATATACTGAAGCAGTAGTAAGTATTGATCAGATATGAGGGCTCCTAGTACTAAACCAACATACTTCCAAGAGAAGAGGTGATCCACCAGGCAGGGCAAAGCCACAGAGTAGTTCTTGATGGTCTCAGCATGCTCCTCTGCAGGTAAAGTGATGGAAGGACCACTCCACTCAATGGAAAGTTTTTCCCTGCTCTTACTGTGGAGTTTCTTCCCCCTAGGTTCTATATGCAACCTATGTGTCCCAGCTCAGGAGGGTTCAGAGCACCAGTCCCCCATTTTTTCATCAGGACTGCTGCCATGAGTCACTGCACTGTCTTGTGCAAATGCATCAGTACTTCAGCTCCTGCTATTTATTCAATGCTTTACTGTTGCATTAATAATCTGTTCTCTAAAATATCAAAAAATCTAGAGGAAAATATTCAATAACAGCGAGACATGCTGCTATTCAAACGTAAATGCAGTTTTCAAACTGGGCATCTACAATATCCACACAGAATTACTGATGTTTTTTGGCATCTCATGGAAAATAAATGTTCACAGCACATACTTGATTTCCATATGCAGAGAATTTTGTCCTTTTAAAAAATCATACCAGAAATACTGAGTTAGCTGACGTCCTGATAAATTGAGAATTGACCTTTACCATGTCCATTTTGAGCCAACAGGAGAAAACCTTGCCAGTTTCAACATCACCCTCACTTAACCTTCATTCTTTAAGGATAAGAATTAGAACAATAAATAAATTTAATAGAAGTTGGTATTAGCACATGCTGTCTGGAACAACAGAGTTCTGTATTGCATCAGCATCCCTGAAAAACAAGGGAGATCAATATTTTCTAAGTATGCCTGCTATTCAGGAATTGAAAACCAAGGTCTATATCTCCTGGAAACATTTAGGGACACTGCTCACATTTTCTAAATTTCTCTCTTGCATAAGGCTTTATTGACTCAAAACACTGTTTAGCAGCTTCTCAAAGCAGTTCTGTAGGTTTTAATAATGTGATGGTATATTAATGTGATATATATGTAGTAAATGCAAAAAGCCATGTAGAATGTTGTCTCACATCATTTGTTTTATACCTAAAAGCCTCCACATTCTCAGTACTTTTAAATATTTGTAATTCTTTTTTTTACAATACTATCAACATCAAGTGGTACTTTGAGTAACAGAAAAAAATATGACTTTATTCTGTTTTTTAATGAAGTGCTAGTAGACCAAAGATCTTTTCCAGAGTTTGAAAACATCTTAAGAGTAGGACAAGAACACAAATATTCATCTGTAAATTACACGACGACAGCTACAGCAGCAATGACTTAAATGCATGTACTTGGTGCAAATGTATATATTAAATTAGACAATTAAAATGTAAATGCTTTTTATATGTAGTTAAGTTGAATTAAACATCTTCTTACTATTCTCTACTTACAACATTTTCTAAAACAGCCAACTCTAGTTTACAGATGAAATCTCAAACTTTCCATTGTTTGCAAAAGAGTATGATAAGTTTGACAATAGCATTATCATTCAGCTGAGTTTCTTTGACAGATTAATGTGTTGTCAAAAATTATGTGACTTTCCCCTTTTAAAATTGGTATACTTGCTAGCATGTTTTCACAAAGCAAGCCATCTCAATTTTAAACTCAGCACATTGCAATAATTTTAAGATAGCTCCTCTGAACTTTTCCTTGTCACTAGGTGTGCTCCCAGCCTCACACCTTGCCAGCTACCAAAAAGCTAGCACCACCATTGTTCATCGATGTCTCTGACTCAAGCACAATGATGAAGGCAACCTTTTTGCTTTATCATTTAGACAGTATTATATGCAAAGAAGCAGTCTAGGATACACAGAAGCATTCCTCAAATGCCTGAGTTGAAACAACAGCTCCATTGCTGCTGTACACATCAGGAGAACTCTTTGGTTGCATGAAATGCTTCACAATAAACAGCAATGCAGCACTACCCAAGTAACCTGGGCTGCACACCTGCAATGACAGAACACATTAAACAGCACAATTCGATGGAGAAGAACTGACAACCCAACTAACAGGCAAAAAGCAATTCTCCATTTGCAGCGCTGGTTGACTTCAGCCTAGGCTCAGATACAGAAATCAGCTCTTGGGTAGGAGGCAGCCACACCCTAATTTTCAGCGAGAATTAAATTGACATAATCCTAAACTGGCTTCTTCCACCCTGTCACAGTGATAATAAAAGGGCACACAAATGCTCCCATCAGCAGTTATTGTTTTCAATAACTTACAGCCTTGGTGCTTCTTAGACCTAAGATGGAAGACAGAATAAAAAGGGGTTCTTTCCCTTTCAGTGGGAGCTTGATGGAAAGAGATGCTTAGGTTCATTCAGATAGCACTGAAGTCATGCTGTGACTGACCAAAAAACCCCAATATATACTGATAACTGGAAATGCCTGCAATCCACAGCGACAGTGCACCTCAACCACTATTTCATTTTCCATTTCCATTTTTCAGTTCAATATAAGTATCAGAATGTTGAATTTCACATAATATTAGAGAAAAAAATTCATTATTTCAAAGTTTCCGTTTTTATCTTTAAAGTAAGAGATCACCTGGACAAGACAATTAGCCCTTCTGGGCTAATTTAATCTCCCTCCACGACTGTATCCTTTTTCACATTTCTATCACATTATCCTGGGAACTTGGCAGCACCAGAAATAACTAAACAAGAAATAAGAAAGGATTTTAGTGGAAGAAAGAAAACTGTATTCCTATAGAGCCATCCAAATTTATTTTATATGCAACTGTCAGACAGGAAAATGTAAGTTATGCCTGACCAGCTCCTTGCTTTGGAGAAAGAACTGAAAATAAGATCAAGTGAAAGAGAAAATTAGTTGCTAATCTCATTCTAACCCCTAGCATTTACTTGTCTGCTACATAATACTAGACAATCACCGATTGGCACTTTCTGCATAAGAAAAGCTCAGGATGCAGTAGCAGGGGTATGCAACATATCAGTCTTGAGGTAGACAGACAAAGCTATGTAAAAACTTGTAATAGCACCTGTCCACCAAACATCTGACACTGAAATAACTGCATCAGTCTTTCTACTTCCACAATACCAAATTTATTAAGCTGTTGGGTTTTGTTTTTTTTCAAATGCACCACATGGAGAAATCAAAAGTTTTCTTCTCTACAAGAAAAGGCTCTTTTTAGGAATAAACAACGGAGGGAGGGAAGATATTAAACTCCTGAACTAATTAACAGAAGTAAAGGAGGCGGTGGGGGACAATAATTAATATGTACCCTCCTCCTAACCAGATCTCCACATACATTCATTCTGTATATGCACACACAACAGCAGCATCATAAACCGTCTCAAGTTCTTGCCATTATTCAGTTCGACATCTGCACATGTTTATGCGTCTCTCCAAACAACCTCTTGAACACCCTGCTGGAGCTGTCATTTTTTTCTTCTCCCTATCTGGCAGATGGCAAGTCAACAATCGGCATCAACAGCAGCCGAATATCTCCCCCCTCTATCCGACCCCCCTAAACAGACACAATAATAACTTCTTTGTGCTTCCCCACAATGCAGCTGCTTAAACCATTTCGCTACAAGGCTGCTTTGCCTTAATAAAAAAAAAAAAAAAATCCCTTCTGTCAAGTCTAAAAAGCAGCATAATGTTAAGCAAGCTAAAGCCACAGCACAGCTGCAAACGGGCAGACACATTGACAGCTCCTCCCTTAACAAAGCCCTGTGAATTGAAGGGGGTTCATCTGAGGCTCACACAGTAATTAGTATAAAAAAGTCCGACAGCCTCTATTATGGTAGGAAAAAAAAACTGGACAGAACTGGGCTGCTGTTTTGCGTCAAGAGTTCTGCTGCAGAGTAGATAAATCATGTTGGGTTTTTTTCCTCTCTTTTTAAAGACAGTAATAAGGAGGATGAGAGAAGCTAATTTGAAAACTTGGACACAGTAATTGTACCATATGGTGAGCATTTATCCCTTCTGAAATACACGCTAACAGTCACTTACATGCACAGTGCTTTGTTTTACAGTTGTTATTCTCTCTACCATATTCATAAAATGGATCTGAATATCCGATACTCCAGAGAAGTTGTGTGTAATTAGCAGCAAAACTGCCTGAGCCTAATATATTGGCCTACCATAGCAATCTAGTTAATTGCAGAAAATCCCATGCCCCAAATTTAAATAGTGTCCACTTCAAGGATTTTTTATTTCTCTCAAACTGGCTAAATATCACACATAATAAAGTTCAGAGAAGTACTTTATTGACACTAACGCTCCTTGAATCTGTTGGCTCCAAAATGCATGAGCGGGAGGTATTTTCCTTTTCACCTGTGCAGTATAGAGGAATTAATTCAAGAACTATATAACAGTAACCACAAATATTTCAGTTCCATTGTACTTGGGTAAGGAATTGCTCCCAGAAACTTTAAGGTGAAACTAAACTTCAGAATGGGGCACAGGAGGGAGACAAAGACTTCAAATCCACTCCTCTACTTCCACCTCCATTTTCTTCCTTGATTGTGCTCTGTACTATTTTTATTAGCAATCCAAGCACTTCATTCATAAGGACCATAAAAATTTGGAAAATATACCATCCAACCCTCAGGGTCTGTTTGCTCTTTACCACATACTTCCAGCTTTTCAGCCTGCTCATTTCACCAAATTATCCTGGAATCATAGAAGGTAAGGAACCACTTGAGTGGAGCTGACTTCTTTAAATAAAGGAATCACTGTAGATAAATGTAAGGATTAATAAACCTTAGAAGTACTGCTTACAGAAAATAAGATGTAGGGAACATCCAAGCAAGGGAAATACAAAGCTTAAGCAAAATAAGAGATGAAAATTTG
Source organism: Psilopsiagon aymara (assembly GCA_024733675.1). Taxonomy (NCBI): domain Eukaryota; kingdom Metazoa; phylum Chordata; class Aves; order Psittaciformes; family Psittacidae; genus Psilopsiagon; species Psilopsiagon aymara. The sequence goes on from JANRGW010033650.1 coordinate 19,215, forward strand.
GTGAAAAATTAACAAGATGTAAAACGAAGTCTGCAACTGAGACAGTGGTTTTTGGAAAGAAACAGAATGGTTTCTTCTATTGGTTTTTACATCAGAGATCTACTTCAGGGAAGAGACAAATACTTTCAACTCTCTGGATCAAAAAGGAATATTGGAGCAGAGTGCTAGGCACTAAGGAGTCCCAGAACTAGGCAGAATACATCCACAATTACAAAGAAATTGTAAGTAAGGTGAAAACTACTGGCAAAAAACAGCCACCCTTCAATGATGATAGCTAAGATAAAGGATTGTAAACACAGAATTATGCCCCATACCCCCAAGAAGAACCAAAAAAAAAAAAAGGTTAAAAAAGAAGAGTTGAAAATTTCAAGTCAATTACCTGGATGTCAACCGAAGAAAACTGTAATTCTTTTTTAATCATACACTTAAATAATGCAAACTGACATGAAATAAACAGAGCAGCACTGCCTTTGAGTAGAAAAATCATGCTCAAGATACATATGGGATTTCCTTAAGAATATCAATTTAAAAAAATGGATAAGACTGACACAATTTATTTCAACTTTTTATAAGCTTTCAATAAGTTTAAGGGAGCGTAGTTGTGTGGATGAAAAAAGCTGTGATGGAACAGAATAGAAATAGGAAACTGAGTAAAGGGAAGACAGCAAAACAGGATACCATAAGTCAAATTTCCACCCATGATGCTCTACAGTTCTGTTAGGAACACTTTAATGAAAATATATGACAATGACCTGGGATCACCACTGCATATACTGCAAGACAGTTTATTAAGAATGCGAAGAATTTCAGAATGGCAAAGCTATGCCACTGAGCTGAGAAATACCAGATGAAACACAGTGAAGAATTACTTAAATTAATAAACAGTTGCCGGAATAACCTGAAATACTTACACACCATGTTTAGTTTTAAATTAACCACTAAAGAACAACTAATGTAACCTTTGCTTAAGTATGCAGTACAGAGATGAAAGAAAGAAGAATATTACAATTTGTAAAGTTACACAATATTAGGAACACTGAAAATATTATTCCCTGATAAACAAATAAATTACAGCTTTAATAACTATATTTTTTAAAATGACAAAAGAACAGAAGGTTTTCAGAGACAAAACACACACACACACACACACACACACACAAAACCAGAGAGAAGCAGAGTGAGGAGAAAAAGACTGGATTAGACTTCAGTTTCAAAGAATGGACTCTGACAAAAGGATTTAACAACACAAATGGCCAATAGTAGAGTATCAGTCATCTCGTAGCAGCACGTTTTCAGAAGAGCTCAGGAACAGATTTTCAAACATTCAGCATCTACAGTTCTAGCTGGATCCTGTAACGTCACCACGTAACTAGCTGTTTGCACAATGGCAATGCCAGCCACTCTCCCCCTAATCCAGCACCCACGACCTACTAGCACCTTTAGAAAAAGCCAGCCTCTCCTTTAATGCTGTGAGGCATCTCCAAATGTGTGTGAGCACTTATTCTTTAAAAATTACAATCACGCACTCAGGAAATCAGAGTACACATTCAATACAGGCAAGTTCTTCCTTTAACTGCTATGTGGTTTTGTCCTGTACTAGCCAAGGAGTACTGATGGTGAATGAAAGTTTCAGTCCTTGGTCACTGTGGTTCACCTAATATACAATCTACTACCAGCACAGTGCAAATGGGAAGGTGAAGAACACTTGCGAAGGAAGCGGCAGTGCATCCCATGTCCCACTCTATGATGACAGCACTGGAATCCATTCAGCTGAGGTAGATGTACAAAATGATCTAACTAAAAATACACCCCAAGAAAACAGGATTTGACCACATCAAAACAATTTCAGTTCACTCTACAGCTAGTATCAGCACCAAGGAGAAATGACTAGCTAGGGGAAAGAAAGAAGCAAAGGAGAAGAGGTATCAGCATGAACCTAGGCAAGATTAGGTAATGATTAACTAGACTGATGGTCTACCTTGTGACTGCAGTTCTTGTTTTCCAATTAAGTTAGAAAATCAGGTTCAAGTGATTCAAATTTCTAATATCAACTGCATCTCTAGGCAACGATGCCATGATTGTTCTGACACAGTATTAAATCAAGAATTTCCTAATATAAACTTGCCTAATACAAATTCATATTCTATACAAGCAAAGAATACTCTAGCATATATGTCTTTGTATAGAAATTACAGATGAAAAAATATGTCAACTATAAGGAATATGTACAAATCTCGGCACTCTGGCAAATAATTGAAAAATCACTTAGAATTTACAATTTGAAAAAAGCTAGAAGTGACATGCATTTCTGAAGTGGCTATTATGATTTAATGATATCAACAAAATCTTAGCAACACAGAGATCTCAATATAAATTGACATTTTGAGTTAGCCATGTAATATTTCCCATAACAGAAGCAGTGCCAAGAAGACAAAAACTATTTGGTCAGCATTTTCTTACATTTGCAGCCTACAATTGAAGTAATGAAGCTAAAAAAAAAAAAAATAAAATAAAAAAAAGCACTAAACAAAACCCTCAGGTTTTTAATCTCAGTTTTCTACATATTTCTAAAATATTTCACTGACTTAGATTGAATAAAACTGTTCATAACACCCACATAAGAATCATAATACAGTTCAATTTTAATATATGTATTTTCCAGTATTTTATATTGAGTGATTTCATTATATTACAATTGCAATAAATACTCAGCCAAGCAAAGTGTTTCTTTGCTTCAAGTTTTTCCAGTCCTCTGAATTAAAAGAAAGTTTGACTAATAAGCAGAAATGCAAAATTCCTATGCAATTTTACTAGCACACAATTTTTGCCTCATTTTCAGTCACTTAAAAAACTTTTAGAACAGAGCTATGAATTATAGAGCCCAAAATTCCAGTGACAAGATAGAACTGAAAGATGAGTGACCTGGATAAGACCATATGAATTTATCTAGCCAGTATCAGGATGAGGTTTGTTACTGGTTTTCTCCTAACAGACATGCATTTTGTGGGGTTTGTGCTACGAGCATGTATATTTTTCCCAATCTGAATTACTGAAAAGTTTTTAATGACAGCTTCCAAAATACTTTTGATGCAAAAGGCACTCTAATAACTTATAGGATGGCCTTAAATAGATCTCAGCAAACTCTACAATTACATTATTCAACGCAAAAGTCAAATTTCATACAAGATGAAGCACTGATTAACTCCACCTACATCTGGCCTTTCTGAAATTCTGATTATACATACAATAATTAACTGGCACCAAATATTTCACATTTGTTACACCAAAATAATAGGGACCAACAGGAACTGTAATTTTCAAAAAATGTATTTGCATCATTTTTTAATCAACTAAACAGACTGATATGGTTTTAGTGGATGCTCTTTCTCCTAGAAAGCAAACAGCACAATTTTCTAATTAACGAAAACAAAACAGAAACTGACTTACAACACTGACTTCAAAATCCTTGTGAAAGTCTGTACTGGTGATGTCACAAATGCTGTCACATCTGAGCGGGTATTGTCTGTAGAAGGTTCAGAAATGTCCATTTTAATCAAAACGTTTGTTAGAGGTAGTTGTGTCTTTTGTTTTTCGTTTAATGAACTACAGATTCCCTTAAAAACCATGGTTGCAACTCCCTTTAAAAACAGTAGATTAGGTAAAATCTAAGTAGCTGAAATATAAGTATCTCAATAGAAACTGACGTAAGAGTGAGGGGAAATCCACACTTTATGCTTCCATCAGCCTTTAATAATGATGTTTGCATAACACTGATGTAACACTCACATTTTCAACTGCAGATTGAAATGACCTACAGATTATTCCCTCAGAGTGCTAAAATGCCAGTGATGGACTACTGGAGACAGAAAACACCATTTCTCCAAGCTTCCAGTCATTTTTAAATTTTCAACTTCATGATACTTCAAAGCCACATATTAACTTCCTTTTCTCTGCACTGCAAAACACTAACTACTAAAAAACTACTTTTCTTATGTCAAGAAATCATCACACTTCTGGTCCAAATCCCTGAGACAAAGCTGGGGACGCTTGTTTGATTAGATGCAAGTTGCAAGTGTCTGAAAAAAAGCCTCTTCCTTCTCTTCCTTTTCCCTGTGCAATCTGGGAGCAGAGCACCACCAAAAGGACCATGCTGCGCTACGAGAAGGGATTTGAGCTGTGTAGGTGGCTGAAGAACTCTTAACATTCATCCTCCTATTTAAAGCATTTAAAGTATAACTATTTATATACTTAAGTTTCTTTTGATGCAAGTCATCTATGTTCTATAATCGTTTCTGTATGTCCCCAGTACAGACAAGCAAAGAAAGAAAGCAGCTTTCCCAGTAATGACTTACGGTGAGAAAAATAAACTTGGGTACAGAAATTCTTAAAACATCTTTTAACATTTCATGTCTGTGACAGAAGAACTGTAACAAATAACAATGGAATAAAACTATGCTTTTATTTCAAATTCCAGAAAGGGAGAAAAAAAAATTCTAATGCCAGAATGAGGTAGAGGACATATGGGCAGTCTATCACCTGACTACCAAACAGCAGTACTAAAGCTGACACATGTTTCTTAATCCCGAGAGGTAAAATGCTGCTTTGTCTTCCGGGGGTCGTGCTGCAGATGAGTGCCAGTTATGATGCTGATGCATTTTTCCATGCTGATGTTCCCCAGGGAATCTGAGGTCCCCATCAGGGAGAAGCGACACAAATTTTTCATCTCCTCTAAGGAGACTTCCATACTTTGGTTTACCAAGTGTGCACATAAGACTAGCAAGCATCAGCAGCACAGCTGAAACACTTTTAACAAAAGCTTTTCTTCTGGATGACTAGTTTAATTCAGTTCCATTTTATCCCAAGACTATTTAGTTCTCAGTGACAGCTTGATCTTGTACCAACAGATCACAGTTTGATAGGAAATGACTGAAATTTAGTCACATGATTATTGGTTACAGACAGCAACCTCTCGTCAGACAATCTGAGATGATTAAGGGGAGGAACATCTCCCAGAGATCTAGTCATTCTCTAATGTACTTTTTATCTCCATACAGGGCAGAATAAGATGAGGTCAAAGGATCAATGATCAGTAAGCTAGAGAAACACTAGTTCTCTACAAGTTTCTAATTCTCCCGAAATAAATCCCTTTCCAGACTCCTCTAGTCCCAACAAAACTCCTCAGAGAATTTCAGGTGCAATTTTTCATTATATCTCAGCTAACACAGCTGAGGAAAAACCCTCCTCCTCCTCCTCCCAGTCCTGCAGTTCAGTGGTCTTCCTTGTCTGATATGCCACTTGTGAAGCACACCAGTCCAACAGCAAGAAATAAAAAAGGGGAGGGAAGAGATGGCAAAGCCGTTATGTTCCAGCCAGGGTCTAGCTGAAACTCTTCCTTCATTAGCTGCATACCATTAGATCTGATATGGTATAAAAAGAAAACATCCTCTGGATATTGCTTTCAAAACTTCCCTCCCTCCCTGCCACACCAAGCATCTGTTGAAAGGATCTGGTTATGTGAGTAACACATGGGAGGGCTGTATGTGTATGTATGTATTGTTGACTGCACAAGCACCAATGTAGACAACATACACTTCTTGTTGCAGCCTCTTTTTGTAAAAGGATGGCTGTGCTGCCTTGCTGCATCCTTCATGTGCGTTTGCTCCTTAGATCAAAGCACAGAAAGAGTAACACTCCTGCCTTCATTTCAGGAGGAAAATTAATGCTGACTTACACAATACTTCTATACCATTCTCTACGTCTGTATTTGTACCACCACAAACATTTTTATTTCCAACCCAGTAACAAACCATGCGCTAGAGAAAGTGCCTTTGCGGTGTCTTTAAACAACTCCATTTACTTAACATATCAATATGAAGAAATTACTTGATTGCCATGAATCAGTACCTTCACACAGTAAAATGCAAAGTGTAAAGGAGAGAATAAAAATACACACCAAAGGAAATATATGGACACTCCACATTCAATAAGAGAGCTCCAGCTACCCATGATAACGAATATGAAAGTGCCAAACCGAGGGTAACAGCAGTACCCAGCTAAGAAAGACTATGAAACACACAAGGAAGTACAGTAATTTTATCTTTTTTAATTGATACAGTGTTTCTCAAACAGCATGTCAGCAGGGAGCTCAGCAAAGAACAACTGCATTTTTGCTATTTCATTTGAATAACAGAGCAAGTCTTGGACAAATTCTCAAGTTTACATTTCATTGCTAATCTGAGTGGCTCGTGCAAATTTGTATATGACATTTTGTGATTTTTATTCATGGTATCATGTATTTTAAGACAAAAAGGAAAACTCATCATTTCAGTGTGACCTCTTCAAGGAATGAGTCCACAAAATTCTCCCCTGTTATGCACATACCAGGTAAAAAACGATCTGATTTTTTATTACTTATTTTCCAAAATGTACTTTGTTTTGAGGGTATCAAGGCGTATTTTTCAATCTGCCTCTTAGTCACCCTCATCTTGGTTCTGAATACATCTGGATTCAAGATTCAGTCACAGAGCTCCATTACTCCTTTTGTTGCTACATTAAAGAGCTCCCTACATTTCCCCATTAATGTTCTGTCTCATGGCAAGGCAATTCCATACTGCTCAGTACCCATGGAGGTTCTCAGAACCTCATGTTCTAAAGTCATTCTCTCTAACCCAAAAATATTATAATTTCTCTCTACTATTTCTCCAGGATGTTAATATTCATTTTAATATTAAATATTAGAAGAGAAACTGGACTGGAACTCATAATTCTCATCTTCCAGTGCTAATTTACTTCTCTGTATTCTTACTATGTATCTTGAGAAGCTGCAAGGAAACCATTTTCTACAGAACTTGACTATGAATTCTCAAGAATTACAAGCATTAAAGAACCCAAAGACTTTATTTAACACAATGGCATTTCAAATTTCTCAGTTCACGGAACCATAACATCTTCCCGCAGAAACAAGGAGTCCTAAATAGCAAGGGAAGTGCTCTGTCCTACACCCTGGACACATTGGCTGGGTTTTGTTTCAGTAACGTTTTGTAGACTCCCACAAAGCACTCCAAAGATCTCCCTAGATCTGCAAACAGGATGGAAACTACTTATTATTAACTTATATTTAAAATAACACTGCTTCTGTATTGGAAGATTTTTCTATCTCCCAGGAATATATCTTAATGTTTCATGAGTAGGTTTAGAACTGGAGTGGAAGAAAGATGCACAAGTAAATCAAATATCCAAACATTGAACACCAACAGAAAAATATTAGTAAAAATAAGAAACAGGGAAAAAAAAAAAAAAAAAAGAGAAAAATTAAAAGAAAAAGAAAGGGAAAAGAAGGGGGGGGAGGGCAAAGGACCCGCTGAAAAGACCTTACAAACAGGCAGCAGTCTACTGAAAATACTATAGGGAGAGGAAAAATGTCTGCCACAATTCAAAAAGAATAAAGTAGTTCTCTCTTCCCTCCCCACCCTCCAAAATCCACCTGGATGTCTCAATGGAAAAGTCAAAAGGTGATTATAGGGAAAAGGTCAGTATTAAGAATGAAAAGCTTGCCCAAATACGGAGGAAAAGGAAAGACAATAAAATATGCCAGGACAATGTGAATACAGAACTGAGACAGATAGAAAAGAATTTGAAGAGCTTCTTGCAAAAGATGCTCATCATCAAAAACAGGAAGCCAGGCAAAAATCAGTGGAACTGCTCAATAACAGGAGTACATACAGGGAAGTCAAGGATGATAAGGCCACAGCAGAGAAGCACTACAAATTACTTTCAGCCAGGAGGCATGATGAGTTTTAAAGATTCCTCCACAAATATCATCAAAGAACTTAGGTTGCCACATGATTGGAGAAGAGGGTCTTATACAGTCTGAATGTCGGGTGAGTAAGAGAAAAAAAAGTTCACAGAATCATAAACTAGTTAGGGTTTGAAAGGACCTTAAGGTCATCTAGTTCCAACCCCCCTGACATGGGCAGGGACACCTCCCACCCATGTCACCCAAGGCTCTGTCCAACCCAGCTTTGAACACCACCAGGGATAGAGCATTCACAGCTTCCCTGGGCAGCCCATTCCAGTGTCTCACCACCCTTACAGTAAAGAATCTCTTCCTCATATCCAATCTAAACTTCCCCTGTTTAAGTTTGAACCCATTACCTCTTGTCCTATCACTACAGTCCCTAATGAAG
>JANRGW010033652.1:9032-19103 GCA_024733675.1 Psilopsiagon aymara
GTGCTCAAGGCCAGGTTGGACACAGGGGCTTGGAGCAACTGCTCCAGTGGAAGGTGTCCCTGCCCGTGGCAGGGGTTTGGAACTGTGGGAGCTTTAAGGTCCCTTCCAACCCAAACCAATCTGGGATTTTATGATCCTATGGAAGGTAATTTTGAATCTCTGCTATTCATAAATACACCTGAAGATTTACCTAGGAGCTAGGTAGATCTTTAAGTAAGGAACAGTCTGTTTAGAAGATTGTTTTACCCCTGTATAACGTCTTTGTTCCTTTGGTTTCTTTCTGGGCTGCAGACAACCAAGCAAAAGAAAAAGACTGGTGTCATGCTGCCACGTGTTGTCTTAACACCACTGAAAGTAAATGGGGCACACATGGAGTCTGCCTCTGGTGAGCATTGCTTTGGGGGGTGGTTTTCTTATGGCTGCCCAGCAAGCTTCCAGGCAGCACTCCCTGCTTATCTGTAAGCTCGCCTGAGGTTTTCCTTAATGCTTCCTGAGAATGCATGTGACTGTAGAGACCTGTGGATATGTTTAGCTCCATCGAAGTACTTGGTAACTGCGCAGTACCCTGTAATAGGGGTAATAGTGGATAATTCTTGGATGTAAAACTATTCTCCAAGTTGGGTTTTGCTGTTCCTTGCATGTCTTTATGGGATTGTTTTGCCTGTAGGCTTCACGGGAAGGCACGCTGACGGGGAGAGCAGCAGCACATCCAGCAGCAGCAGCAGCTCTCTGGCCCTGTGCAAAGCCACCTTGCGCAGTAGAACAGAAATAAACAGGGACCCTCCACAGCTTCTGAGGGGGATCAGGAAGCCCACGGCTGGTGAGTGCTCCTGGTGGACCTTACAGGAATCACTGGCAGGCGAGATGACAAGAATCTTTTAGCAGGCAATGCTGAAGTTGTGTATGTCTGAGAAAAGAACATGAAGCTTCTTTCAGAAAGCATATGGTGACCTTAAGGCTCTCAGTTCTTCCTCCCCGAACATGAGTGAGCTAATTGTTTAAAGTTTGTCTGGTGTGAAGGACAGCACTGAGAATTCTCCTTGAATATGACACAAATGTGACCTCCTGTCAAAATTCCAGGTGCAGATCTATTAATTAGTGTGATTGAGAGTCTTTCTTCACACCTGAATACCACAGTCTTTCTCACATAGCTTGCTCCTTTTGCTCTAGTACTTTGACACAAATTTCTTGCCCACACTGCTGAAATACTTTTATACAACAATGTTTATTTTATTTGCCTGTCTTTAAACTCCAGGGCAAATGAAACGCAACAGAGGAGAGGATATTGACTTTGAAACACCTGGGTCCATTCTTGTCAACACAAACCTGCGAGCTCTGATAAACTCCAGAACCTTCAATGCACTCCCATCACACTTCCAGCAGCAGCTTCTCTACCTCCTGCCAGAAGTTGACAGACAGGTACAGGGGTGCAGCACGTGGGGGTCTCCCATTCACGTTCCTTTGCTTCTTGGCTGTGGAGTGGATGGAACGAGTGTGTTCTGTGTGTCCATCAGGTTGGGGCTGATGGGCTGATGCGGCTCAGCGGCAGCGCGCTCAATAACGAGTTCTTCACCCACGCGGCGCAGAGCTGGAGGGAGCGCCTGGCTGATGGTGAGCGGCTCTGCCTGCCTGCAAGGTGGAGGTGGGATTTATGGGGCTTCTGCTACAGTTCATGGCCCGTTTAGCCCAGCCTGGCAGTGTCTGCCCATGTTGTCCCCAACTTTCCTTCTTTTTTTCCCCCATTAAAATCAAAGATGTGATTTCCTTTGGTGCTTTGGGACCTTCAGAATGAAGTGGTGGAGCTGTAAAGTAGTGCTGGGCTTCTCTCTTCCTCACATGGTGGTCTTTGGTAAAACATGGTGGTTTTCAGACTTGCTTGAGGCTGGGTGACCATTGCCGTTAAGGAGTTGCAGGCAGCGGGTGGACCCATGGCAGGGTGGAGAGCGGGGTGACGACAGAAAACCTTTCCGTCAGATGTATAGCTACTGTCCTGGGAAAAAGCAGAAGGCTGCAGCTGCAGAATTGGTTTTCTTTGGAGCTCAGTTTCAGCCTCTTTGCTTCCCTGTAGGTGAATTCACCCATGAAATGCAAGTTCGGATTCGGCAGGAAATGGAAAAGGAAAAGAGAGTGGAGCAATGGAAAGAGAAGTTCTTTGAGGACTACTACGGACAAAAGTGAGAAGTTGCCTCATCTGTCCTGTTTTATCTGTTTATTATCCAGGTAGCAGAGTGTGTTTCTGCTTTGCTGAGAAGGTGCCACATAAAGTCCTTGGCAGATACAGGTTTTATGGGGTGAATCGTTCAGGCCGTTGCTCCAGGAAATCCTTATTGGCATCGGCGGGGGCACAGCAGAAGTTTGTAACCCATCTATTTTGTTTCCAAGTTAATTTTACTTGTTTTCCCTTGCAAATCTTTACATTTTCTTATTTCTTTTTCCCAGTAATAGTAATGTGGGGTAGCGAATGTGTGGCTTTTATCGCCGCAAAGTGACATAATGAGATTTTGATGAGTCTCTGCTTTGTGTGCAGATATCAGTGGCATAGAGTACGGCTCTTAGTAAAGGATGGAATGCTTAAACTGGGACAGGCTTTAGGTTTTACCTTGGTTTTATGTTTGTCTCGTAGGCTGGGCTTGACGCAGGAGGAATCCCAGGAGCAGAGCCTGGTGCAGGACGATGCAGAGAACAGGACAGGGCTCTCTGTCAAAGGGGAGGCGCGGCTGCCGCGCGGGCCTTCGGCGCGGCAGAGGGACGGCCACTTCAGGAAGCGCTCCCGTGCTGACCTACGGTGCCGGGCCCGGAGGAGCCTCTACAAACTGCGGGAGCCGGAGCAAGCGGAGGCTTCCAAAGAGACTGCTGCTGCGGGACAGGAGCCCTCGGCCCAGAAAGACACAAAGCCTGAGGCAGACCTGAAGATGGATGAGCCGAGCCCTCCGCCTGCAGCGCTGAAGCCTGAGAGCTCCCAACTGCCCCTCTCGCCAGAGACTTCCAAGTCCCCCAGTAAATTGGAAGATCCATCGTTGGCAGCTGCAAACAGGATTCCCAGCTTGCCCCAGGAGAACTCTGCTCGGGAGCCCAAGGACCAGAAGAGGAAATGCTTTGAGGAGGCTGCCTCCGCGTCCTTCCCCGAAAAGAAGCCCCGGCTTGAAGATCGTCAGTCCTTTCGTAACACAATTGAAAGTGTTCACCCAGAAAAGCCACAGCCTACTAAAGAGGAGCCAAAGGTCCCACCCATCCGGGTAGGAAGGAGGGTTGGAGCTGCTTGCTATCCCAGGGCTGTCATGCTCAGTAGCACCAAAGCATTATTAAAATGTCAAGTGGTGTCATCTTGGGAGGAGAAGTGGAAGGGTTTCATTGGTAGAGCTGCCTAAGTACCCCTGATTGCCACAGTCTGCTATCTTATTTAGACAGGCAAAGAGTGGAAAATCATTCCAAGGTCTTTGCACAAGAGCACAGCATAACCTTGATTTGCTCTGTTAGTTTGCGTTTCTGTGGAAGCAGAAATTGCTTCTCCTGAAGCTAGCTGACTCGTGCAGAGAGACCTTCAGATGTGTTCTTTATCCTGCATAGTTCCTCTTCTTTGGGCAAAATCCTCATGTTCCCTCTGTCTTCCCCTGCTCTGACTGGAGGTGTCCATCTCCTTAGCCTCGGGGTCATCCTGATGTAGAAAGGACCATTTTGATTCCTGAAGAATCGCCTACTTGTCTGTGGGCTCTAGTAAAACAATGTAGTACTGAGCTTTACATAGCCCATGGCAGAGCGTGCATGCAGGCATTATGGGGCCTGTGCTGCTTCTCTCCCCACATCAGTTTTTAAGCTGGAATCCTTTGACTCAGTTCTTGCAGTAAGAGTTAGGCTGAACGGGTGCTAATGAAATGCACTGAGTGAAAATGTTGCCGCTGACTGCTTTTCCCTTTCTTTCAGATTCAACTTTCACGTATTAAACCACCCTGGGTGGTTAAAGGTCAGCCCACTTACCAGATATGCCCCCGGATCATCCCCAGCACGGAGCCCCCCACCCGCGGCAGGGCCGGGGCCCGGACACTCGCAGACATTAAAGCCCGGGCCCTGCACGCCCGAGCCCAGCGCGAAGCCGCCGCTGCCATTGGGGGTGGAGGGGGCCCCGGTGGGGGGAGAGGCCCCGATGAAGGAGGTGGAGGAGGAGAAGCCGGAGGCCGCGCCGGGCACCGGAGGTCAAAGAGAACTCATGGAAAGCGTTCGGCAGATCTACTGCGAGCACAACTACTGTCGTCTGCCCACCTGAGCGGGGAGGAGGCTGACCCCGGCGTGGCTGCTGGGGAGGCTGCTGCCCATCCCCTGCTCTCTTCAAGACAAGACTCCTTCTCAAAGAGCGAGGGCAGTGGTGCTCAGGAGCGCGTTGCAGGCGCTTGCTCAGGGGAAGCTCCTCCTGGGGATGGCTCACCCAAGGGGCAGTTCTGTGGTGCTTTGACTGGGTCATCCTTGAAGGAGGAGAGCCCTGAGCAGCCCCTCTGTGACCCACGGACCGAAACCCCACCTTGTGTTGCGGCACAGGAGGGGCAAAGTGCGAAGCTGAAAAGCGTGGCTCCTCCAGTGAACGGTCTCTCGTGTTCTCGGGCGCAGGGAGCTGCCATCAGGGCTGCAGGAGATGGGGCTGCATCAGGACTTGGAGGCATTGCTGCCCCTGCCTTGCAGCTGGGTTATCCCTCTGACGTCAGGGAAGGCTCCTCCGGTTGTCCTGCTCTTCCGCCAGCATGGTCCTCAGGCGGCAGCGAGTGCCATGAACCAGGAATGGTCTCTAGGTTTCGATTTAATGGCTCTGAAAGGTTTGTGGCAAAATGTGTCACTGATGGCGATAGCTCCAAAGCAGGGACTGCTGGAGCAGGGGAAGCCAGCCCTGCGCTGGGTGACTTGGCACATGTGCAGGCAGAGGAAGGCAGCGATGGCAAGCTGAGCAGTGGAGAGCAGAGTGCGGAGTCCGTGGTGAGAGCCTCTTTACACAGTGATTTTGTTTCTCAGAACAGGATAGACACCTCTGAAAAACCTGTGCAGCAGAGGGACAGGAGCCCCACGACAGGACCAGAAAACGCCCTTCAGCCACTGAGAGAGACCCGGGAGTTCAAGACAAGCAGAGATGAGGAAGTGCAGAGTGCACACAGTGAAACGACAGACACTGCTTCAGACTTCGAAGGTGATGTAGCTGATGAGAGCGAGGAGATGGATGGATGCTTCAAAAGCATCAGCTGCAGGGAGGTGCCTGGGGAAGACTCCTGCCATGGCAGCACTGACATAGGTAATGGGGTTAGATCAAAATCAGGGGCAGACAGCCTGGCCCGTGTCGTGGACCTCCCTGCAGTCACAGCAGTGGGCACTAAATCTCCATCCCAGAGACAGGGGCCGCACACCCCACTGCCTCAGAAAGCAGCTCCTGCTCGGCCCGTGTCCTCTGTTGAAACCAAGAGCCCTTTGGTGATGCAGCTGCTTAAGGGGAACCTTCCTTTGGAGGAAGTTCTCCCAGTATCTCACACCAGTGTCAAGCTGGAAGCTACGCAGCCACCCCTGGAGAAGCCATCAGAAACCCTCTCCCTGAAGGTGGAGAGAGGTGGCAGTTGCTATTTTGGAGCTGAATCTTGTCCAGATACACGAATAAAGACGAGTGCCCTGAGCAGGAGTGATGACTTCCACTCAGTGAGATCTTCCACAGATCCCCAGGAGAACAAGTGCGGATCAGGGGCAGCATTGCCTGGAGTAGAGGATGTGGAGGTTCAGTCTGTTCCAGAGAAGCCTTCCAAAGTAGGCTCAGCTTTAAGCTGCCAAGAGCAGCTGGCACCTGGGGGAAGTGCCCCTCAGAAGCCTGAAGATCTGGGCCCTCAGGAAAGAACCTTTTCTTCCTGTAGCTTTGAGGAGCAGAAGCAGTTGCCCAAGGTCCATCGGGTGGCACAGCACAACCCGTTAGCGAGCGTCACCATGAATACAAGTCCAGAGGAGTTGAACACCTCCACAGAGCCTCGCTTTTTGTCTCCAGCTGTAACTTCTCTTGGTCCAAATCAGGCAGGAGGTGCCTCGGTCACCAAAGGCTATGCTGGAGTTCAAGGCAAAAAGCTCTTTGGTTCTGGTTTCCCTTGCAACGCCAGTGTCAGACTGCACCACCCCAGGGCTTTGGATCAAGCTTCGCCCATAGGAACCTTATCCCCCAGCAAACAGGCTCTGGACAAGAGCTGTGCCCCAGGAGAGGGAATGCCGGCTGCAAGGGAGGAGTGGGCTTCAAAGCAGCCCCCCAGCACCCTGGGGGGAAGGAGAAATGAGAAGGTGGTGAGTGGCAGCCCGGGCAAGGGGGACGCAGAGAACCAGAAGGAGCTGAGCGAGCGCTTACAGAGTGTCCCGCTGGGAATGGACTTGCCGTTCTTCAGGTTTTCAAGGGAAGCAGGGAAAGGCCACAGTCACCCTTTGGAGCCTTCTTCCATCCCCTCCCAGCTCAATATCAAACAAGCGTTTTATGGGAAGCTCTCGAAGCTGCAGCTCAATTCCAGCAGCTTGAATTATTCATCCAACGCTCCGGCTTTTCCCAGAAGTCTCGCTGGAAGCGTGATGCAGCTGAGCCACAAAGCGAACTTTGCTGCGAGCCGGAACTCGGCCCTCTCTGTGCAGATGTTTGCTGACAGCAGCAGCGTTGATGAGATCTCCTTCAAGTGCTCCTGCAGCCTGAAAGCCATGATCATGTGCAAGGGCTGCGGCGCCTTCTGCCACGACGACTGTATAGGACCCTCTAAGCTGTGTGTATTGTGCCTTGTGGTGAGATAATGAATTATGGCCATGGGACGGATTGTATATTCAGTGTGTGTATTTTGATAACGACTGATGCTAAAGCCTGTACACAAAGTACTATTCTGTTTATAGTAGAAATGCTACTACACTTTGTTGCAGTGAGGAACGTTGACTTGCCTTCCCACGAAGATCTCCAGTGCAGAACCCTTTGGCGTATGGTTACACTCCAGTCTTGGTGGGCTGCGTCCCATTGGATCCAGCTTCCTGCTTCCTGCTGTCATGGAGATATTGACTGTGTTCTGGTGCCCGTGCTGAGAGGAACACCGGAGTGAGAGGCAGTTTGTGGCAACCCGTGAGCCTTCCATTGAGGAACTCGTTGCATCCAAAGGAACTGGAAGAGGATGTTTTGTTTCGGAGCTGCACTGGCTGAGACCCTGCAGGTATCTGCTGTCCCCTTCTGCCATCTCCATTCTCAGTGTGCTGGGAAGCACCACTGGGCCCTTGGTGCAAGCAGAGCCACTCCGCAGGGACAGTCCTCAGTGGTCTTTGGATGCTACAGCAGAGCGTGGTGCCCACCAAAGGATGCTGCAGGCAGCTCTGCAGTAACCAAGCACTGCACGGAGCCCATGGAGTGAGCAAGAAGAGGGGGGAAAAGAAAGAAGTAAAAGCATCAGGTGCCAACCGAATGCCTCTGGTCTGCGGGGCTTAACTCATATCCTGGTGCTGTGCCTGTGCCCTGAGCTGCTGTGAAGCTGTGGAGGTTCCCAGCAGCTCAGTCCCGTGGGCTCTGCGTTGAGGCCCTGAGCGTGTGAGCCCTTGCAGGCGCCCCCATGATCCGTGTGAGCTCCATCAGCATGGAAAGCAGTGGGGTTTCCTTTCTTTTGTTTTTTTATATATTTTCATTCTTGGATGTATAAAGTGAATTATTTGGCTCCTGTAAGTACCCTCTATGCATCTGTTTGATCATGTATTTATATGTTGTACACAGTACTGGCCAACTCTGTAAATGGATGTAATGTACATAGAACATAAAGGGTTCTTTTTGTTTTCCTTGGATTTCCAGGCTCTCGGCAGTATTGCATTAAAGTGGTGTTAGTTATTAACCTGCCCTGGGAGTCGGAGCCGCTGTGTTCTGTCCCCCCAGCATGAGGCTCAACACCTGAAGGTGTCCCTGGGCTCTCTCTGTGCCGGGTGGCTGTGCTGTGCTGTGCCATGCAGGTGGACCACGGTGTGCCCAGTGCTGGTGCCTCCTCCAGTGTGCTGCTGGTCATTGCTGTGACTGGTCTGGAGTTTGGCTGCAGCCGCACAAAGCAGAACACCTCGTGCCCCCACTGAGAGCCAACCCGGGACTCTTCCTCTTTGGAGCACTTACCTATTGGGAAGGAATTGCCTCAGTTCAGAGAGGAGTTTCTTGTTCCGTTCAAGCAGTGTTGTAGAATTGTAGGGGTTTCGTTTTCCTTCTGGTCCCTTTTCTAGCTCTGTCCTACCTCCCTTGACCGTGCACTTGGGTTTTGTCAGTGCACGTCCCTGTTTGAGATGTGAGCCAGAGGGATGCAGCAAGTTCAGTCTTCAAAATGGTTTTATCAACCTCATATTGTGGGATGGGGAGAGACCAAGGCCGGGGGATGGCCGGGAGTGCGGAGGTGCTGAGGGCTTACCAAAGATGGGAGCAGAGCCGGGGCTGGCTCGGGCACGTCCCGGTGGCAGGGTCTGGTTTGCAGAGCCCTCAGGGCTCTGCTCATGTCTGTCCCTTGTGCTATGGAAAATAAACACTGTAAAAGCTGCTCTTGTGGTTTCAATCCTGTTCTGCTACAGCCGTCCCCGGCTCCCCACGCCCATCACTGCTTCTGCTCTCCTCTTTCTTAGCAGGGAGGCTGCAGGGCCCGGCTCAGGTGGGGGGAGCTGCCTCAGCCTCCTTGCATGGATGTTACGAGGACACTGCGGACACTGAGAGGCCCTTGGGAGCCGGCTCCAGGAGCTGCAGCGGGGCTCTGGGATGCTGCGGGAGCCCTTGCGGTGATGGGGTGATGGTGATGGGTGGTACTGCCTGCCTGGGGAGGTGCCTGTGAGCAGCAGTGCCCAGACCGGCCCAGGGTCACCGGGCAGCTTGTGCTGCTGCTGCTGT
Source organism: Psilopsiagon aymara (assembly GCA_024733675.1). Lineage (NCBI taxonomy): Eukaryota > Metazoa > Chordata > Aves > Psittaciformes > Psittacidae > Psilopsiagon > Psilopsiagon aymara. The sequence continues at coordinate 17,899 of JANRGW010033652.1, forward strand.
CACAGCTTTGGTGCTGCCATCGCGCTCGGTTGTTGTAAATGGGTCTGAAAAGGGTTTTGAAGGAGGGTAACAGTGTGGCACCAATTACACTGTTGAAGCTACCTCTGAACGCGCTGTACTGGTACGTTCCTTCTCTCCTTTCCAGGTAGTCAGAACAATGTGAATTACTGCATTGCACACCTGGGTTCTGCTCTCATCGTGTGGCTCTTGCACAAGGCAGAGGTGACCTGGTGGCTTGGGCAGGGCTGGGTGAGTGCTTGGATCCATCCGATAACCCAATCTCTGACTTCCCTGTGCTCCGCAGTGCTGCAGTGTGGCAGAGCAGCAGCGATGGTCCCTCCCGGTCACCAATGCCTGGTGGTGGTGCAGCTTCATTTGCAATTCATGGTAAGGGGGCAAAGCCGAGAACTGCTGCGTCTGAGTGCAAAGGAAGCTCTGGCCCGAGCGTGGCTTCGTGGGTTTATGGCATCGCTGCCATCGGGAATCAGGATTCACGTGTGTGTGAACGTCGGCCCCAGCTGCAGCCCCTGCCTCGGGCAGGGTGCCTGCAAACAGGGGTTGGAGGTGCCCAGATCTTCAAAATGCACTAAAGGATGCAGAAAGTAGAGTTGTTACTTAGGGAAGACTTAAAGCTAACCAACCAACGCGTCTCTGTTTTATTGGTGTGCTGGAGGCTGAGGTCGGGATCAGCTTCCTCTGGAGTGGGGGAGTTTGGAGCTCTCAAGAGTCGACCCTGTTCATGTCAGGATTTCCCGCAGAGGAACACCGATTTCCCCGTGGCGGCTCTCTGATGAGGAGCAGCTCTTCTCTCTCAGAGGTTCTGCTCTTTGGATCCAGCTCCGTGGCAGAGCTGTGGATGGAGGGGGCTGTCCATGGAGATGAGGGAGCAACACCAGGTAGTTCCCAAGGAAGTTGTTCTGCACACAGCACCGATCCCCACGGCTTCCAGCTGGAATCTGGGATCAGAGCCCATCCGGAGGCTTCACTGTTGAACCCGGCTGTGTCACAGGCACACGGGAGATGCACCCGCGTGTGCTGCAGAGCCCTTGCGTTGGCTCTGTGTGCACATGAATGTTCCTGAAGAGAACAAAAGAGTTCTTGGTACTGAACAAGAGACCTGGAGAGGGACTTTGGCCAAGGGCCTGTAGGGCCAGGCCAAGGGGAATGGCTTTAACTGCCAGAGGGGAGACTGAGATGAGCTCTTG
>JANRGW010033652.1:29741-43896 GCA_024733675.1 Psilopsiagon aymara
AATTAGGAGGTCCCCACTCCACAGGGCTCCATCCACCCCCTTTCCCTTGAGCTGATCCAGTTACTTGTCCGAGCACTGACCAGAGCTGACTGAACCCCTGCGGTGGTGTCCATGTGCTGGGTGCTTGGGCCAGCGGCAGCCATCACCTCCCCAGCATGGTGCTGGCTGCAGGCAGGGGCTCGTGGGGGCTCAGCAGCCAGCATTACATGGGGTCCCCTTTCAGCAACCCCCTGGGACCAGCTCTGGTCTCCTGCCTGACTGCAGCCTGCCCATGGCACAGAGCTGCTGCTGGCTCAGCCACAGCTCCGGGTTAGGTCGCCAGCTCCCCTGGCCTGGGGCACCGCAGGCACTGCTCTCCCGCACGATGCGCGGGCTCAGCCCCTGCTCCTCAGCGCTCTGCCCCACACACACCTCGCTGGGGCACACAGCCAACCCCACCACTGGCACCCCGGACCCTCAGCGGGGGTGCAGGAGCGGTGCTGGCTCAGGCGCGTCCCCATGCAGGTGGCCTGGGGCACCAAGTGCACAGGATGGCGGTCCTGTCCCTCCCCCTGCTCCGCGCCAGGGGAGACGGGGCTCCCCGAGGGAGGCTCCAGCCGCATCCAGCGGTGCCTCTCGGAGGATTAAGGAGAATTATTCCCATGCATGGAGGCACGAGCCTCACGCCGGGCCCTGCCGTCAGCCCGGGCACAGCACAGCAACAGCGCAGCACCAATCAGTCCCCGTCCTGCAAGCCAACAGCAGTGACCTCCTGCCTGCTCTTTGGGGTGCAGGCAGCCCCCAGCACGGCCTCCCCCATACCACCAAAGCCTTGCCAGGCAAGGGCAGCAAGAGAGGTGTCACCTAAGAGAAGACTGAGGGTGCTCTGAGCATCCCCAATGTGCCCTGGGCATCCCTCTGAGCATCCCCACTGTGCTCTTGCCCATCCATCCACAGCCCCAAGCTCTGCCCCAGTCCCTTCAGTCCCCATCCCCACTGCAGTGCCCGACCCACACCTGCAGGATACTGGGGATGAGATGTGGACCCCCGGCTTCTCAACCTCGCACCTTTTCTTCAGCGTTGCACAGAACACACACAAACCGGGTTTCTACCTGACCCTGCTGCACTTACTGATACCAGGTTTGATACAGCCAAAAGATAGAGATAACAAAGAAGATGTCTCTAGGAACCTGCCCAGGTGGAATAAGGAAATGAAACAGGAATCTAAAGTAAGAGACCAGCATCTACTATAAGAACAGCTCAGTTCAAACCAAGGATGAATAAAGAACAAGCTTTGCAAACCCACTCTCCACACGTAATTGTCTTATTCCTACGTTTTTACAGCACACAAAGTGATGGATTAATTCAGTATTGTGTGAGCAGGGAAATGACCACAAATTCAAGTTGCCGAGGTCCTTGGGGCTGAACGGAAATGGCCTCGGCAATCTGAAAGCACTGGTGTGCTCCGGTTGGGGCTGATGGGATGATGCCAGTGCTGCTGCTGCTCCCCAGGCAGCTTCAGTGGGGTTATCCGGCCCCCCACCAGCCCTGAGCAGTGGCTGGGGCACCCCCAGCAAAGCAGGAGAGGGAGCAGGAGCCCTCCTGCTTTGGGTGCCAGGTTTAGGCTCCTGCTCTGCTGACGGCAGCATTGGCCACGCTCCCAGGGAGTCCCACTGCAGTAAAACCCACCCAGCTCCTGAGCCTGGCGGGGCTCTGTGGCATCCAAACCCCACCTACGGAGCAGGGCTCCGGAGCAGCGGGGAGCGGGGCTGGGCTGTGCAGACATCGCTGTGTTCATTAGCAACCAGCACGAGCCTGGTGAGCTCCCTGCTCACGGCTGGAGCTTGGCTGCACGAGGAGCCCCTCTAATGAGGATAATTGGGAGCCCCCCTGCTCCACCCCCGTGCCCTAATTGAAGCAGATGGAACTGTAAAAACAATGTCACTTCCCAACCGGTTTGATCTTTGCGTTGGAAAACGGAGTATTTTGTCCTTCTTTCTAATCCCCTCCATGGGATGGAGGCAGAGGAGACCCCGGCACCGTGTGGGGGATGCTGAGCCCAATGGAGGCTGTCTGGTCCCGAGGCCCCGAGCGCTGCCCCCCAAGGCATAGCACGGAGGCCACGCCATGGCCGGGTGAGCAGCGAGGTTGGGAGGAGGCCACGGGGACACCACATCTGCATCGGCCTCAGCAGCCCCTCGGCATCCCCGGCAGTGCCCGGCCCCAAGAGCAAGAAGCAAAATGGCTTCTTGGTCCGCGGCGCCGGGGAGGAGGGATCAGTCACTTATTAAATGAATTAATCAGGGCTCAGCGTTTTCATTTTGAAGAGGCCGCGGGATTATCCTCGATTTCTGTGGCGCTGGATCGGAGGGGATCAGGAGGGGAAGGGGCCATTTCCAACACCTGCTCCCCGGGAGGGAGGTTTTCACCGTGGGGAAGTGGTTGGGTTTAACGGGCGAAGGCCATGGCACGGCTCTCCAAAGGCAGGGTTCAAGATGAATGGGGCAAATTGTTCCTCCTCCTGTCACATCTCCAGGGCGGACACAAAACCTCTTTTGACTCACAAACAATGAGCTTGTGTAAGAGCCCGCGGCCCACGGGAACCTTGCCGCAGCCCCGCACCACGCGGTGGGCCGGGGGCTGCCCGGTCCTGCCCGTGCCCTGCCAATGTGGGACCCCCTGCCCAGCACCGCCACGGCACCTCTTGGCCATTGCCAGCGCGTCCATGGGCGCTGCAGCCACCGCCGGGTCCCACCGGTGTCCCTTGGTCCTGTGGACTGCCATGGAGCCACCAGCTCTGCTTGGCCTGCCCATGGCCGGCGGGGTGATGGCAGAGGCTGCTGCTCCCACCTGAGAGGCCCCATCACAACCAGGAGGATCCTGCCCTGTTTCCACCCCACCGCGGCTCCGGCACAGGTTGGAGCATCCCATCACCGCCCGCCTGCAACAACCGCCAGGAAGATGAAAAGTGCCATAAATTATTCACTCACAAAAGAGACGAGAAAGGGGAAGCAGGGGAGGAGGAAAGCCTGCGAGGAAGGGATACTTAATACAAATTGGAGAGACCGAGTGGGAATGGGGGCCCCGGGGGGGGGCACGGCTGAGCGGCAGCGCTGCATTCACTGCAGGTGAGCAGCACCCCGGGGCGCCCGCACCCACAGCCGGCAGCGAGCAGGAGGGGCCCCGGCTGTGGCACCCACCGTGTGTCACTGCTCACAGGGCTGGAGCATGGAGCCCGTTTCCTCCAGCCCTTGGCCTCCAAGATGCCGTCAGAGAGCAGCAGCAAAGCCGCGGGGCGGTGGGGCTGGCCAGGGTCCAGTTCAGACGCTCTATTTCCTGTCTTCCTTCGTTAGTGCAAACCTCGTTATGTCCCAGGCACAGCATCCACCCTCCGCGCTCCCTCCCCGGCCCTCTGCCTTCTCCCAGAGCTGGGTTGCAGGCAGACATCTGGCCCTGCAGGACACAATGTGTGCTCCACGGGACAAGGCAGCGCTGTGCAGCTGCCCCCCCTCCTCGGCATCAGCGGTGCCCCCCGGTGCCATCTCTCCCCAGCGCCACTGCCCAGCCCGAGGGAGCGGCAGCTCCCGCCTGCCCCGGGACCTCACCATGACAGCCCCACAATGGACACCTTCCCCTGCACCAAAGCTCATCAGCTCCCGCTGCGGAAACAGCTTTGCCACAAACACACGGGCCCTTGGTCGTCCCCCATGCCCCCCATCCCTCCTGCCACTGCTCCTCTGGACACCTCGCTGCTCGAGGGGTGCTTGAGCCAGGACCTGGCCCTCACCACGCTGAGGAAGGACAAGGTGCAGACCAACCCCTCCTTGTGCCACCGTCGCCGGCAGCCACCCGGATCCTGCCCCGGGGAGGAGACCCGCCACAGCCCCGCGCTGCCCGGGCACTGCCTCTCCCCACGCCAAACAAACGGGTTTGGTGGCTTCGGGCAGGAATCGCACGGAGCCGGTGCCTGCAGCACTGATCTGCCCCCAGCGAGACCCTGCTGCCCATCTCTGCACCCCTCCCAGGCAGGGGACATGCTGTGGGGCTCATCCTGCTCTCTCCTTTAGATGGGGGTGCTTGGTCTGGGGAGGAAAGTCGGGGCAGAGGCACTGGCTGCCCCGTAGCCTGGTGATCCTCTCTGCCCCAGACTAAGGAAGAGCATCCCAGAACACAAACCAAGAGGGAGCCCAAACCCAGTTCAGTGCGACAGACACCACATCCCTGCAGCACCCGCGCTGCACCTCTCACCCTGCAGCTCTCCAAACAGCGCCAAGAGGAGGGTGTTTATCAGTGGCCAAGGCCTTTGCTCGGGAGGAGCAGATGTGCCCCTGAAGAGGCAGCAGGGAACGGAGCCACCAGCCCAGACTGCTCAGGCAAGGCAAGGACGTGCTGCTGACTCATGTGGGGACAGCGCAGTGTGGGGGCACCCGCAGAGAGGAGAAATACAGAATGAAGGAAAACAAGATAAGGTCACACATAGCTCTTGTGAGGCCGGGATGCTGGTCCTAGCCTTGTTTAGGCTCTGAGCTGGTGCCTGGGAGGGAAATCCAGCGGTGGTGTCAGAAGCCCTGAAGCTCTGAGGAACAGCGAGGATTCTGTGGCCTGGGTAAAGCGGGGATGTGCAGCGCATCATGAGCATCTCATCAAGTAACGGTGCTGTGACCCAGAGCTGCAGGACATGAGCCACGCCAGAGAGAAGACACTGTGCTGGGGATGGCTGCGTGCTGTCCCTGTGTCTCCAGGGTACGGTGTGATGTGCTCTACCTGCTCCTGGGACAGCATCCTGAAAACGCCTGCCTCTGTGTCCCTGAGGTCCCTTCTTGGAGTGCTCCTGAAGGACATCCCCAACACTCGGAGCCTTCCCAAGCAGCCGCCCCAAGGGATGCCCCCGAGGAGCGCGTGCCTTCATGGTTAAGCAGGTTAAGAAAGTCCTTTCTCCAAGGTCTGGATTAGCCACTTGCTGCTCAAGGCAGAAGGGCTCAGCAGGACGCTGCCAGTCAAGTGAGAGCTGCAGGCAGCGACTCAGCTGCAAGGGACCTGTCCCAACGTGGTGCCATGCAGCAATCCCATGCCCCCCATGCAGGGAAAGCAGATCTTACATCCAGGAGCTTACCCAGATCTTTAGAAGGATGCGGCAGAATGGGCTGAGAGCAGCAATCCCTGTCCATGGGCTGAGCACTGCTCCTGGGTGATGGAGCTGGAAGCATGGCCAGGGATGAGGCAAGATGCATCCTATCAGCAGGACCAATGCTCAGCTGGGAGCAGGCACAGGGGGCAGCGAGACGGAGCAGCACTCAGCGTTCATCTGCTCTGAGTGCGTGCTGGCTGCTGCAGACGTGGCCCTCCAGGATGTCCTGCACAATAGCTCCACTTGAGCAGCAAAGGGCTCGTGTTGATCTTGCTGTCGCTTTGGGTAGCCGCCGGCTTCCTGCGGGCCTGGGCGCTGTGAGCAACATCCGATGGGGAAGGGATGCAGCAGGAGCTTCACGTTTTCCGTGCTGGGCCACAGGATGAGTAACAAAGGAAAATGGAAGGAGCGAGCGTGTGCTCAGAGCTGGCCGGTGTGTCCTGCATCCCGCCACGCACCCGCCTTCCCAGCGGGAACCCGGCTCTGGTTGCAGCGTGGCTATCATGGGCCAAAGCTTATGAACAAGGGGACAGAACAAGGTATTAAGGTATTGCCTTCCATTCTAGCTGCTTTTTAGCTGTGAAGATTTAGCTGGTACCTGTGTATCAAAGCATGGGGTGATGGTTCTCTGCTCTCCTGCCTCTCTGGATTTCACACCACTCTGCTCACATGCCATAGGAGAGCACTGGCTCCTCCTCTGAAAGACCTGGAGTTGATGCTGGGTACTTTAAACAAGACCTTTTTAACAAGCCTGTCAGATGATCCTGCTCCCCTACAGGGCAGCTCTTCATTAAAACTTTATACAGTGTCTTACACTGCAGACACACTCCAAGCATCCCACCCGTCAAGACAGCAGTAGGCAGGAGCAATTTAGTAGCTCAAAAGGACTTCCAGAAGTTGGAGAGTACTGAGTCCTGATCCAAAGGAGGTGATGTGCGACCTCTCTGCAGTGCTGGGCTGCCTGGAGCTGAGCCTGGCTGCAGGTGGAAGGAGGCTCTGTGGGGCTGCGGTGGGGCACGGAGGGCAGCTGAGAGCAGGAGATGTGGACACACATCCTGTTCTGGCAGGGAGTACATTGACCACTCTGCACAGGGCACCTCGGCCAGTTGGGCTCCATGGAGCACACAGTTCCCACAGGCTGGGTTAGATGATTTCCTTGGGAAAGTCTTGCACGTGCGTGGCCTTTAAGCCACTGTGAACCCAGAAAAACACATCTGCTTCCAGAAAAAAGAGCTTCTATGGCTTCAGAGAAAAGGAAACCCAAGAGTGCTCGACACTTTGATTCATGTGCATTCCCTTCCCGTGCCAGTAACATGCCTTCCTCCTGCACCGTGCTCCTCTGGGACATGCTGCTCCCCTCTCACCGCCCGCTGCCCTCCGGGGTTGCTCCACTGTTCGTCCCTTCTCAACCTCGTGAGCTTCAGTCCTGGGTGGGAGCCTCTGGCAGCGGGGCTGGCACGAGGCCTCTCTCCCCAGCAGCACTTGCCTGTATTTCCAAGCTCCAGTATGGGACATGGGACATTCACCGCAGTGACAGAACCTCTCTCCACTTCCTCCCAAAGTATGACAGCCTAATGGAAATCCCAGCCCCTGGTTTCTTCCTGATGGATATGTCAGTAACCCTGGGCTTGGCTTGCTTCAACTCCATCCCTTCTGGTCTGCCAAAGCCCACCCGGTTATGCTGCTGCCGCCCCTGGGGACAGCCTGGGACACTGGCACTCCTCATAAAGCACGGGACTATTTGTGCTTTATTGCTCACCACTGAACCTTACAGAAGAAATTAAAGGAGCCAAGAAGGGCCTTGAAGAGGACACCTGATTCTGAAGAAAAACCACAGGGCAGGAAAAATTGGGATCATTTCCTAAGAGGGCAGAGAGAAGGGATTGAGAGAACATCTTCATTTGCCTGAACACGCAAGTCCCTCATTAAATTACTGTCCTGTTGAATAACAGCGCTGAGCAGAGGGATGAAAACTGTGTCATTCCAGACTGTAAGTGAGACTTGAGAATTCGGTGGTGAGGGATAAGTCACAAGCCTGAAGTGTCCCAATGGGAGAATGGTGAAGTTCAGGGGTACACTGCGACCCAGCCAGGCCATGGGTATGAGATGCTCTCACACAGAGCAGAGGCTGCAGCCTTGGTCTCAAAGAGCCAAATGCTGCTGATGCGAGCGGCTGTGCTCCCCCCAGAGCACCCTCCCTCCCGCCCCAGGCACGGCCCCACGGTGGGGGCCCTCACAAGCAGAAGTGCCCTGGGTGCAGCACGGGCAGGTTTCACATCCCCACCGGGGCTGCCGGGCTCCGGGGCTGGTGCTAAAAGCAGCCGCTTCTCTAAACTGCAGCTCTGCCATGGGGTGAAGTGCCACAGGGCACTGGCCTGAGCAGAGCAGTGCCCTGCTGTCCTGCCACTGGCCACACAAGCAGCTAAAAACCACCCCATGGAGACCTGACAGCACAAAAGCCCTTTATGTCCCCTGGGGTGGTTTTCCAGTTCCCTTTCTTAAAGCAGCACTGACCCAGCCCAGGCTGCCCCTCAACCCTCCGCTCCCTTCCTGCTCTCTCAGCAGCAACAGGCTGGGGACAATGAGGGATTCAACCTCTTGAGCAGAAGCCGGTAACAGCCCAGGCACCGAATCCTTCCAAGCATCACAGAGGTGAACCCTGACCCCATCTCGTACTTCCACCATTTATTTACTCGCTCTTTTACTTTAGATGTTTCCCAGGAGCAACACACCACCTCTCGTCACCACACACTGCCCCCCACCCAGCCCACGTGTGCCCCCTTCACCAACCGCTTCCAACCTCCTGCCCTGAGAGAGAAGACACCCACACCCACCCCACGCTCCCATCGCTGTTGGCTATTGCAGATCACACGTTTCTTGCCTGGGGGATCCAAGACATTGTCTAAGGAGCAGCTTTCCAAGCACAGGAAGCTGTGACCTGTACCATGCAGCCTCGGCATCTTTCCTGCAGCAGGTCAGCATCCACAGCCCAGGACTAACAGAGCCCTCCTCATCACACCCAGGGAGCTACAACCTGATGCCTTATGCGGGGATTTGGTGACCTTTCTCGAGGAGCTGGGATCTGGGCCCCTGCACAAAGACTATGAGCTCGGAGCTGGAGAGGGCCCTGGCTGAGCAGGAGCCCAGGGGCTAAATGGGAAGGACTGGGAGTCGGGGCTGCTTCGAAGCCTGCAGGGATATGAAATCCATCCTGCAGGTGAGACACCTGATCAGAAAGGACTGGTTAATGTTTAATAGGCCACAAAGCATCCTGCAGCAGAGGCAGAGCGTGCTTCCCGCCCGCGGCAGCACTCACCGTCCTCATGGCCGGGCAGGTTCTGCGGGCTGCGCATGCTCTCGTCCTGGCTGGGGCTCAGGCTGGAGTTCAGGTGCTGGTCAGCTGAGATCCATGTGGAGTCGTTCATATCAAAGTCCTCGCTGCTCACCGATGTCTCATCCTGGAGGCAAGCAGGAAAGGGTTAACAAACTGAGCTGATTTCATCCTCCCTTCTCTGCCTTTAACATCTCCTCACCCAGCTCCTTCCTAACACCAATCTGTTGGGCAGCTCCTGCCCCCAGGATCACTCGCTGGCCCCTCGGTGCTCCCCATGGCCACGCAGCCCTTCCCTGAGGTGGCTGGGACACGGGCTCTGCTTCCTGCCTGAAGACGTGCCTGAGCAATGGCACTGTCTCTAATTGAGGACAATTAGAAAGAGCTCGCATCCTGTAGGAGCGGATGGCTGAGCCCTGGAGTTTACCCTTTAATCTCCCTCCACCCAGCTTGGTGCTGGCGAGGGAGTGGCGTGTGGGAACTGAGGATGGGGGCAACTCCATTGAAACAGCTCCATAAAACACCTCGGACTTCCCTGAGATCAAATCAGCGGCTGCAAAGGGAATTCCCAGAGGACTGGCACTGGCAGCGAGTGGCCGATGGGGCAGATCCGGGGAGCAGCACCCATCCCCATAGACCTCCACTGCCCAATGCTGCAGAGGAGAGAGAGCCCCAGCACCAAGGGACTGCTCCTCCAGCCCTCTCCAAAGGGATACTGCCTCTGTACCCACATCAAAACGCCAACACACACCTTGGGAAGCAGCTGGGGGAGTGAGGTCCCTGGCAAGGCAAGGACGCCCCGCTCGGACCAGCGCCTGCTCCCCGGCAGCATAGATGACATTCCTCTCTCCCACTCCTGCAGTTGAAAGGACATTTTCTCTCTCCCTCTCTCCCTCCTCGCTAACCTTTACAGTACTTCGAGACACAGCCCTTGGATTGCTTCCAGTGCCGGAAAGGTCAGCCACAGGATTTCAAAACCATCATCAGAAAGGCAGCGCTGAGATCCTGAATGAGAGGAGGGGCGCAGGACCTCCCCGGCCTGAACGCCGAACACAGAGCTCGGGAGGAAGCAGATACGTGTTCCCGACTGGACACAGTCCTGCTGCTGATCCCTTTATCTGCCTTCCTCTCCCTGCTCCCCTCCCACAACAGTGACCGCATCCCAAGCCCTGGGGTGCAGGGGAGCACCAGAAATGTTTCCAGAACAGCTTTCCACTGCGCTTCCCTTTGATTGAAGCATTTCAAAGGCTCTGAAACTCCGTCCATCCAATTCCTCCTCCCTCCCCCTGTCCTGAGACAAAATCCGATCTCCGCTCCCTTCCCATGTAAGAGGCAACTGACAAGCGCCCCTCCAGCCTGTGCCTCAGGAGCACTGCCCCGCTGCCTGCCAGCTCTTCTGGTGACCAAACAGATGTGCTCACAAGCCAGGTTTGTGCTTCGCCTCCCGCTCCTCGTCCCTGAAGACATCTGCGGGCTCCCGGCTCGCACCCGCCCCCAGCCCGCTCCCTCCGTGTGCCTCCCAGGGAGTTTCCTGGAATTCACGGCTTGCGAAGCCCCGCGCGCAGCAGCGGATGGAGGGACAGACGGACGGATGGGGCTCAGCCGCACCAAGCGTGCCCACCAAGGGAATAGGGACACCCAGAGCCAGCGCTGGGCCCAGGGCGAGCAGCGCAGGAGGGGTGGTGGGAAACGCCGTGTCCCCAGCTCAGCACAGCGCCGCTGCCGCTGCAGCCACGAAGCAATCCTGCCTCTCCACAAACTCCATCTTGTACGTAGAGGAGCAGAGCTGCAAAGGTCTCCCTGTTGCAAACTATAAATAGTCTCTTTATTGTAAGCATTTGCAGGGAGGCAGCCACCCTAATATCTGGCCTTCTTCACAAGGCTTACTCGAGATTACTGCCAGAGCTTAAGAGACAAATGCAAATGCCAAGGTCCTTGCTGCCCACAGGCTCTCACCTGTCCGAGGAGCTCGGGAGCAACCTGTGATGTTTTCAGGAAGCGCCTGGCTCGGGCACAGTTGTCTGCAGGGCTCAGTTACAGCCCCAGCACCCCGAGCAGAGCCTGAGAGGCACCAAGGTCTCCATGAGCCCAGGAAGGGTGGAAGTGGCAGGAAGGCCACCTCACACGCGCACACTGTGCAAAGCGCCTCACAAAGCCGTATCCTCCTCTCAAGGCACAACAACATTCGCTCACTGTTAGAAATCCTCTGGCCATCAAACCAGAAACGGGTAAGCAATAAATGACTCAAGTCAAACACGGCTGTCGCAGGTTCAGCAGTCCAGGACTCAGTCACGCAGAGAGAGGAGGTGGTTACTGTGGGACCATGATTGGCGGCCCCATCCCCACATCCCCACTGTCACCCCTGCTTCCCAGCCAGAGTTTCCCGTTTTCCAGCACTAACACCCTCAGCCAGGACACCAACAGGACAAACCTCCCAGCAGCACCCAGCTCCCACAGCACAGCCCATCCCAAGGGAATGCTGAGCAACCATGCAAGCAGTGGGCGAACCCTTCCAGTAGCAGGGAACAGCCAGAGCCAGCAGTGGGAACTGCTGGAGAGGATCTGCTGCCTTTGGACTTGGGGCAGCACCCACAGCTCTGCCCATGCCATGGTGCTCTGGGAGCTCCTCACACCTTTGTGCCTCTTCCCAAAAGCAAGAGAAAGGCCCCGACCTCGAGCACAGCTCCGGCATCCTTGGGTGCATCCCTCAGTGAGACACGAAGCCACCAGCAAGCTCCCTCCACAGGACCCACCTTGGAGACCAAAGGACCACTTGTACTCCTCACATCCCCCTCATGCCAGGACAATCCCAAGGACCTGAGTCCCCAGCAGTGAGCACCAGCCGTCCAGCCACGGCCCAGGAGCACCCCTCATGTCCCAGCATCAAAATATGGGACACCAGAGTGGGATCAACATCTCCGGCCAGTCGGGCAGCTCTGAGCTTCCCCTGGATGCCAACCCCCTGGCTGAGGGCTGAGCCTCAAAGCGCCTCCACCATCCAGCCAAACAAGGAAGCGTTTCTCAACAGCAGCAACAGCTCTGACTCGGAGCAATACGGTAAATCTAATCTACCCTTCCACCCTCTTTTGGCTTGCAAGTCAGGCAGCTCATTCTTTTCCTCTCTGGGTTCTCAGGAGAATTCTCTCTGCTAATTTCTTCTTTCCTGTAAACAAACTTCAAATGAAACTTTCATTAGAAAACAGAACGCAATCCATTACCAGCACCAGGCTCGGGACCCGCCGCCTTTTGCCTCCTTCCACAGCACTCGTGGCAGGGATGGAAGTGACAGCGGTCACCCCAATGGGCCAGCCCAGAGCTGAACCCCAACCCCCAGCCCTGCTGCTGCCACCCTGCTCCTTCCTGCCTGCCCGGCTCTCCGGAGAGATCTCCTCACCCCGCAGCACAGTCCCATCGCTTTGTTTCCAGCGTCCACGGGACTGAGCGATCAAGGGTCAGCAGCGTGCGTGCAGCTCCTCTTCTGCGAGGGGAAGTCGGATCCTGCTGGTGCATTCGCAGGCCACACCCAAACGTTGGAGCAGGGCTCCCGGCTCGCGCAGGGTTTGGACAACAACATCCCCGCTCCTCTCCTTACCTAGGGTCCAACCTCCGCAGCTGCTCTGCAGACCCCCGCAGGGGCCACTGCGTTCTCTCCTGCCACAGTATGAGCAGGACCCACACTCCGAGGGTCTGTCCCACTTCCCACTCCCCAGCCTTCGAGCACCGCGGGCAGGCGTTGCCAAGCCTCAACTTCCCCCCAAGCCAGGAAAGGGTGATTCTTCCTATTACAGAGCTGCCAACCCTGGGTCCCCACAGCCATCCCGGCTGCTTCAAGCACGCAGCGCGTCACTGGCAGATCCAGGACCACCAGCAGGACCTCCTGACTCCAGGGCTGTCATTGCCAGTGTTTCCTGCCTGGAGAACAAGCTCCTGTAGTGCAGCCAGATCAGGGCAGGGGGGAAGTGACTCTCAGAACCACATCTCGCAGATGGATGCGGGGCTATCGGTAACCTGCTTATTTTACAGCAGGCTCAGTTTCTCGGGGACTGCCTTGCAAGCCTCTCTCCAGTCATTTACATGCTGTGCCTCACAGTATTCCAGGCTTTGCATCTCAGGACGGTTTATTTTCTCTCTTTGAGTCCCTTAATTTTAAACCGTGTCCTTTCACGCCACAGCCTGCTATCCCGATGGGATTTCCTTCCATGGAGCGGGAACGGCGGCTGTGTGCGTGCAACCCCCCCCAGCACACACAGCCACGCTCAGCTTCCCACCAGAAGCTGCCGTGTTTTTAGAGTCAACAAAAGGCAACACGAGCGTGCCAGCCCCGGCGCTGCTCCGGTGCTGTGCCTGTGCCCGCTGGCCCTGCCCGGCACAGGCACCCCCAGACCTGCAGAGCACCCCACGGCGCTGGGGGCCGCGCTAGCAGGAAGGCAGCCTCATCTCTGTCTCAGCCACTGTTTAAACCCAGCCCTCTGAGCATGCCAAGAAGGTATTGAACCAGATTTGACCCTAACTTAACCAGTTCAGCGCAGAGAAAGGCTTACTAATGGAAGATAAACCACCCCAGGTCAAAGATTGATGCTGCAGCCACAAATACCGGGGTGGTCATTGCTTCCATGAGCCCAAGGAGCCTTTAAAGCACACGGTGTTTGGTGGCTGAGGCGAGTGGTGCCGGCGCTGCTGCTCCTGCGTGCAGAGCACACCCCGAGCGGAACATCCCCGCGCTCTTTGTCAGGTCACCCACATCCTTATTTACCGAAATTCCTGCTCATTTCTATGGGACGCAGCAAACCCGAGTATTTGGTAGTTCCCCAAAACGAGCAAAAGAGTCCATGTAAAAGGCGAGCGGCGAATGGAACACGAACGGGAGCCCATCACCCCCCCTGTCCCCCTTCCCGGAGGTGTCCTACTGCCCCAAACAGAGGGGGCAGGGCAGGGGGTGCCTCCCCGCCGCTGCCCCGCGCTCCTGCTGTTCAGCGGGAAGGTGCTGAACGCGGGGCAGCCAGACCGGGGGTACCGAGAGCCCTGGCCCCGTGTCCTCCCCTTGTCCCCGGAGCCCCGTACGCGCCTCCCCGGCACCTGCACTGGCCCCGGCCGGGCCGGTGTTTGCTCCCCAACTCGAGGCCGGGGGGTGTCCTGACACGCACGGACCGCCCGGTGTGAAAGGGCACTTTGCTCTTCCAGGGGCACGGGGAAGCGGGTGCCGGGGGTGCCCCGCTTGGGAGAGGCTCGAGCGGGGCAGCTGCGCGGGCTGAGCGCCCGGGGGTCCCCCCGCCGCCGGCGGGTCCCGAGGTGGGACGCGGTTCCCACGCGTGTCTCCCCGCAACAGCAGCGGCAACACAGAAGTGACGGTCCCGGTGCTGGTCCCGTCCCGTCCCCCGCGTCCCTCCGCCCGCAGGTAAATAAATACACCGCGATGGAGCCCTCCCCGCCGTGAGCGCGGAGCGGGGCTGGCGCACGGAGCTCAGCGACCGGCGGGGATTGACACGTAAGTAGGGCTTTACCTCCCGGGAGCCGGCTATTTCCAGCACAATCCCCGCCCGGGGCCGGGGCCGGGCGGGCGGCGATGGCGGCGCGGGGCCGGTGCCCGGGAATTGATGGGGCCGGGGCGCTCCCGACGCCTCCTCCCACTTTCTTCTTCTGCGCTTTTGTGCTCTTCCGGGGAAGGGGGAGCGGCGCCGGGAAGGACGCGCCCCCCCTCCCCTTTCCCTCCCCTTCCC
>JANRGW010033653.1:0-15867 GCA_024733675.1 Psilopsiagon aymara
GCTTGGAGCAACTGCTCTATGGAAGGTGTCCCTGCCCGTGGCAGGGGCTGGAGCTGGAGGAGCTTTAAGGTCCCTTCTGACCCACTCCATTCTGGGGTTCTGTGATTCTTGCCTTACTCCAGAATAGACACATACCTAATAAAAGATGTCATCTCACAATGTCAGTGGTAACACTGACACAAAACCACACAGGGCTGGGGTGGTGGCAGGGAGGGTTCTTCAAGATGAGGTTAAAAGAGCCAGAGGGACTTCCGTTGAAAAGGGGATTGCTCATTCCTCTCCCTATTCCCAGATGCACAGCCCCGCTTGTGTACCCACACCAGCTATCCTGCAAGTCACACCCTCCCTCAGCCCATGTCTTCTTCCTGACCAGCCCATCCCAACCCTGCAGAAGGAAGCAGCTCATTCCATGCTTTGCCTGGGGATTGAATGAGCCAACATAAAGATCCCACAATTCCAGAACTGTCCCTGAGGGCAGTGGGAGCGTGCTGACTAAAGATGCTGGTCCATGGGAATTAAAACCTCCCTAAAGCAGCTGTAGTCCTGGCCACTGCCTAATTCCAGCACTGGTGTCTGCCTGATCCTGCAGTGTCCCAGCTCAGGAGGCCAAACTAGGGGAAAATGACTCCTTTTTTGTTTCATTTTATTGCTTTTCTGGTGGCTTCCCTCTCAGTTCACAGCAGGATTAGGTGAACCCTGGGGAGGGAGAGGAATGTATGGACACAAGCACAAGAGGCGGTGGGCTCACAGCAACACCAGCTTGGGCTCTTTTTAGCTCTTATGAGGCTGAAAATCGCCTTGGCTTACTGGAGTTTTGGTGTCTCTCCCTTGGTTTAGTAAAAGATAAGTAGGTGTAGAGTATCTGTGAGGCAGGAACAGGGTGTACAGCGTGAGTGGGCCATGCAGCAATGTGATGAAGCAGAAAGGAATCACGGTTAAATAGGTACTTTCTTCCTTTGTTTTCCAAGTTAATAACTTTGAAACTAAATGTAAAAATACCAAAGGGCTTTTCAAAACTCTACCTAATGGCAAAAATATTCCTCTCTTTGGCTTTAGATTAGTTTTGTAAGTGGTTTTAAACAATATTTTGTTTTCTTTGGAGTAAGAAGGATGGAATATTAAAATAAGTTTTGCATTTAACAGTAGTAATGACCAGACTTCTTGTGGAAGTCATTCCACTTGGGTTCGTTGGAACTTTGTCTACCTGTTTCATTCTGCCGTTTGTCAACTATCGATACTGCGAGGGTTTTAAAGCCACTTAATTGCTTATTTTCTTTAGGGAAAGTTACACGAGTGCCTGTGTTAACCAACAAATTCTGAGATTGCCAGAAACTCCTCCCTTGCTCTGTGTCTCTGTTTTCAGAAGGATTAGAGGCATTTCATTTGATGATTACCACAGGACATGTACCAGAATTGCTTTATCAAAAACAGGAGAGCATTTTAAAGAGCCGTGTAAGATGACGTTAGCAAAACTGAATATAGAGTCCTAGAATGGTTTGGGAATGCTCATCCAGTTCCAACCCCTGCCATGGGCAGGGACACCTTCCATAGTGCAGTTGCTCCAAGCCCCTGTGTCCAACCTGGCCTTGAGCACTGCAGGGATGGGGCAGCCACAGCTTCTCTGGGCACCCTGTGCCAGCGCCTCACAGTAAGAGCTTCTTGATGCTGTCCACTTGGTAAGACCAATGGAGAGAGCCCAAACTCTGTTGGAAGCACTGATCCTGCAGAGTTTGATGAGGAGCAGCCTTGGATCAAAGCAGCTGTCCTTTCTCTCATGCTTTGTTGCCTTCAGAATTAGCTCCATTTACACAGAGCAGTGCCTGACCTAAGGGCAGCTCCATCCAACTGGGAGCAAGTCCAAGTGTCTCTGAACCTGTGGAATAGTTTTTGGCAATCCACATAATCCATGAAACTACCATGCCTGGGAGGCACAACATATGGAAAGAACAGAAGACTTGGGTAAGAATATGTAGGTTTACAGTGGCAACATTTGAATACTATGGTATTTTCAGATTTTGGATGTTTGTCCCTGTGTATCCTTGGGTTACAGCAGTCATCACCTTATCTTAGTTTAAGGTGCATCTAGGTGGGGACAGGTTGGGGAGGGAAGGACACACAGAGCTAGGGGATACCTGTCCAAGCCAGGAGCTTCACTCCTCAGAAAGGAGGCTCACTCCACCAAATACAGCTCTTAACTTGCTGGAACAAACTCCCTGTTGTAACCGTAAGGTTACACACACTTAGGGTCAGCTGAAGGTTCTTACATTTTACTTTTGAATTCTCCTGTGGCTTAGTTAGTGGAAAAAAGAATGAGAGGAGTTGCAAAGCCAGGATGCTGCCTTGTGTCTCAGAGGCGCCTGCAGTTTTCTTCCTTCTTCATTCTTATGTGGTAACTCTACAGCTCTGTAAAAATAACCCTTTCCCCTTTGAATGCCATTTGCTTTCAACATCAATTAGAAAGGCAAGGATTGCTTCACTGAGTTTGAAGGACAGCAAGTCCTGAATTCAAATTAAGAGGATTTTTATGTCCTTTAACAGAACTCCTTTGTTTTCTATGGTTGATAATTGTTTCATTATGTGGTGGCACACCATCCTGAGAGACTCGGAAATCCACAAATACCCCTTTTTGTGTAGACAGCTCAGGCAACCTGGAGCTGGTTTAGGGGGTGTCTTCATCTCCCACTGTAGGGATTCCTTTTCTTCCCACCATTAACTTCATATGAACTAGAGAGGAAGTTGCAAAGGAGAACGTTCTGATTTCGGAGGGGTGCATGAGGCCCATTGATGGCGATGGGGAATGGGGACATCTCGGTGCCACCTGGTGGCAGCAGCAGAAGGGCTTTGGACGGAATTCTTGCCTTTGAACTGCTGGGTCTGAGGGATCAAAGGCAGGGCCAAGCCTTCAGCTGCAGGTTCAAACACAGGGTCGCCTCTCAGTTTGCAGTTTCATTTTCCCCCTCCTCAGTTGCAAACAGCTCACAAAATATGCTTGGTTTTTTAAAACCTGCAGCCTGCTCTTAACTCCTGGCATGGGATTAGAGAGGAAAGAGGCCAAAAATGTGCTGACATAAGTGCAGCGGCAGCAATCTTAATGTCACTTATAAAATAAGGCAAATGCTCATACTTAAGTGAGTTTTCTTCCTAAAATTGGGTCTCTTTATTCAGTTATTCCTATAAAAGAGATTTGACATGCAGCTTGTTTCTGTATAATACACTGTTCACATCACTGGGAGCAGTTGCCCCTATTGAGTTTTTACATGTTCACTAATTGCAGTGGCACGGAGTCAATTTTTACATCATTAAATAGGTGGAAGCCTTCATTTGTCCTGGTGGAATGAGCACTTTGTTGCACATCATCCTTAGGAAGAACTGGATGTTGTTAAAGAGGTGATGCTGAAACACAGGGAAACAAGGTGTAAAAAGACGATTGTAATTTGCTGCGGTCTAAGAATCATAGGACAAGAAGCAGAGTGGGTCTTGAAGTAGCACTTAAGTTATTACAATAGAGACTGGAGGGCTTTTCTGGTGGTAAAGGGCAGAAGTGGTACTTATGGTGCAGGGAAAGAAGAATAAAAGCAAACCCAGGTTTTCAGAGAGCTGGTTGAACCGCTGGGGGGGACTGGCAGGGGAACTGGTAGTGGGTACGTCTCTATGCCAATGACTGTAATTTGTGCCAGAATTGTGCACAGCAGAGGAGGAATACCTTCAGAAGTGTGGCTGTCATAACATGAGGTTGAAAACCCCTCTGACAAGCTAGGTGAGCGTTCAAGTGCCCAGCCGTGCTATTCTGCAGGCATCTGAGGCAGTGCTACAAGCCCATTTCCAGCTATCAGGAGCATTTCTGCAGCAGCCATGCTTGCAGTCATAAGTGTTCTAGTGATCAAGAAAGGAATGCAAGCAAAGCATCCTATTCCCAGCTAAGCATTCACACTGCAGGTCGATGTATTCCTTGGAGCTCTTCTCACTCATGACCACCCATATCCACAACATAAAACTGCATAGTAAAAATGTACTTAGATCTTTAAGATCATTTTCATTTTCCCTCTCCAATATAGCAGACTTTCACAGCATGTGGATCAACAGCCCTGTGCTCCCTAAACCCACTGCTGCTAGGAAAAGACTTAAAGACCATCCAGTTAGGATATGTGCATGTGTTTTGCTCAGCTCCTTAAAAACCAGACGGGCTGTGATTTTATTGCATAGTAAAAGCCAGTTTGCCATCTTGCGGCTGAAAAGAGAACACAGTGACCAGATGCTCTGTTTTAATGACTCCTTGGTTTCATTTCGTGAGAGACAGATTAAACATCTGATTAACAGCAGTGTATTTAGGATCTGCCTTCCCTCCACTACAGACATAAATGTTCCAGGAAGCATGAACATAAAATGTCTCCTCTAAAAGCTGAGGCAGTGACAGGTATTAGATGAGTTGGCTCATATTTTAAAGGATATTATTCTCTGCATCTTCTTCACTGTAGTTTTCTTTCAAGTTCCAGTTATATTTTAACACAGCAGCAGAGGAACGAGAAGTCAAACTGAAGAGTAGCACTTGGCTGCAGGGTAAATAAAGTGCAGGACATGAGTGTTTTGTAAGAATTTTATTTAATTCCTCTTCTGCATTATTTCATCCCTAATACACCACTGTTTTTTAGAATTATTGGGCTTTTAAAACAAATTTAAAGTAGAAAGCAACAGAGAGCGATGTGGCAAGGATGGGAACCACAGCAAGTGGTAGGACAAACTTGTGTGTACAAATGTTATTAGTGTAATCTCTTTAAAAACAAAATGCTAGGATACAAGCAACATAGTACATGGTTTGGTGTTTTCTCATGGTTGTCTTTTACATTTCTCATCTTTAAGAGAATTTAAGTTATTTCCGTCCATTTGCATATGATTCAGGGACTCAATACTGAAAGGTGTTCAGTGATCCAGCCATGAGCCAGCAAAGCTCTCACCACAGAGTTGACAAGTTGGCCATTAACTCCAAGCTGACAACTTCATAGTGCATTGATGGTGCTTGTACAGTTAGTTGTGTGATTAGTGCTGTTCTCAGTCTGGGTCAGATCTCTCAGCGCTTTGCAGGATGAAGCCTCTCTAACCTGGGTGGGTTTCAGCTCTTTTTGTGCTACTGCTGCTCAGTCAAGTTGCTTTTGCATCTTCCAGAGGTTTCTCATTTAAAATGTGTTCTTAGGAAGAGATCAGAGGAAAAGACCTGTGCATATCCTGTACTGCTGGCCTAGGATGTAGGAAGTGATTCTAATTCTCTGCTTCAACTCAAGCATAAACTTTGACTTTGAACTCTATGACCAAAGAGTTGGGCACAGAAGGGGAAGGAAATCTTTCTCAGATTTTATAGATCAAGATACAGAGATACCACCAAGGAATGGCATCCTGGTCAAAAAACCTGTGTGTGTCCCTTCAAGTTTGGTTCATGAATAAAGAGCAAACCCCCAAACCACATTTCTTCAGAAAGCTCTTGCTTACTACTGCCTCCAGGTGATTTTTACAAGCACTTGTTCAAAGCAAGCAGCAGCTGAAGTAAGCATTGTGTCTGTTCGATAAAATTGCCTTAAAGAAGTGTGTGCTGGATTGATTTTACCCATCAAGTTATATTTTTGCTTACAGATGCCATGCTACCATCTCTCTGCTCACCAGAAACAGCAACAAGATTGTTTGAAGAGAGGAAAATAAGAGTCAGAAAACTAGCCCTCTCCAGGTAAAGTGATACCACAGAAATTAATCTTTCCTATGAATAACTATGACGCAGTTTTCCCCTCTTTCTTTCACAACTGCAAATCTGCCACAAGTCCATTTTGATTTAAAGCTACAGGGAGTGTTGAATCAAGTGTTTTAATGCTGTCACTTGTGGATTTAAAAGTGCTTCCACACAGAGGAAAATATCATGTTAGAAATTATGGACAAAACCAGATTCTATGGGAGAAAAATCAATGTCATTATAAGTACATGTGCAGCATTAGTAACAGTCACAGGTTGGTTTTTGACCGATTCAGAGTGTGAATGTTAATATATTACCATTTCTTCAGTGAGAATTGAATGGGAGCCTGCTCTTAAACCGTGGAGCAGATCATGTTTTGGCTGGAGTTTGTAGGTTTGATTTTCCCTGCTAACCAAAGGAAATTGGGATCTACTCAATTCAAATATGCAGAAGCTTTACCAAAATAGAAGTGATATAAATGAAAGAAGAATCGGGTTCTGCATAGCTAATGTCAGGAGCTGGGTTGTACATTTTTAGTAACATAAGGTTTCATTTCCCCCCCATATTTTTTCAGAAGAGAAGGGAGAACAGATGTAAAGTTGTTATGTGGAGATGCTGTTGGACTGCAGCTGTTTGTTACACATTGGTTTTAAATATTTATTTCTTCATGGGGGCACTCTTAATGGTTCTCCAGAGTTTATCATTGTCTGCAGACAAGGGAATTTTCCCAGTATTTCTGTTATAGTTCACTTTGACATAACCAACGCTTCCTAAGATTGCCAAAATATCCAATCATCAGAGGTATTGTATTAGATTTGTTTGTTTCAATGATTTGATGTCTAAATTGGGGGGAAAAGAGGGATTTAGAAAGAGAATACTGGGACCAGATTTTCTGATCAAGAGTTACACCTAGAGGAGAGCTGGAACCTCTACACACTAAGAGGAAAATCTTCCCTTTTCTTTGTCAGTAGGTAAGTGGGATGTCTGTGATACTGAGCAAGGTCCCTACTCCAGCAGAGCTGAGATATAACTGAAGTAACTGGAGGACTCCAGTAGCCACCACAGAGCTGCTGACTCCAACTAAAGCCCCACTTACTTGCTTTAGCTTCAGGGAGCTGCAGTCAACTGTTGCATGATCTCCTGAAATGTCACAGGGGGTTTGACTAAAGAGACTGAAAACGGTGAAGTCCTGCACAGAAAATCACTGCAGCTTGAACCTTATACTCAGTAAAAGAAGAAGCAGGACTTCAGGTTGGCAGTCCAAAAGAGAGCGGAAGCTCAGATGTGGCTCTCAATAAAGAGCGTGAGTGAACTCTCTTACAATTGCTTCTTTCCTCATGATCCTGCCTTTGTACCAAGCCTGGGCTTGGAAAGAAATCAGGTGGCATAGAAAATGACTTTACTGTCAGTATCTTAAAGAGAAAATCCTGTGCACATTCTTCATTAGTGTATGGTTGTTGTTTCATAACCTGAAAAATTTTAGCCACATGTTTTGCATGTGAAAAATGTAAGTTTTGTAAGCTCCTTTTCCCCTCCTAGGATAATGTCCAAAGCAAGAGTTTAGTGGTTTGGAGCATTGTGATTTTCTACCATTTAAAGTACATGACATCACTAACTGGCTGCAAATTAGTCAGAAAAAGATGTTTAAAAATAGCACCATTTTCTCAATAAATCTGCTCCTTGTTTGTATTAGAGGCATATGGGCTTATTTAACTGACAAAGCCAAATTATAATCCTGTTAACACAGCAGAGTCCTCGAGCTATAAAAGAGCAAATGGGAATCCTGCTGACAGAATCGTTGGTATTGATAATGCTAGGAGTGGTGGAGAGGCTGTTTCACTCATTCAGAACACAGCATCGTCATTCAAAGCCTCAGAAAGAAGCTTTATTCTTGACAGTTTAAAAAGCGATTGTCCAGAATAGCTTGGAAGAATCTATAAAGTCTGACTTATAATGGAATAGTGGCCAGATTTCAGGCAGAGCTGCCGGACAGATGAAAAATATAGTTTATTGCATTATTCTGCAAGCTGTTACAAAAATACTTCTCTATTTATAGTGCCTGTGAAGCTGCATGTTCCCTGTGCATTCCCAGCAGATGCAGTTTCATGTATTATGATGAATTTGGACCTGCATTTGAAATGAAAAATATGGTTTGGCTTGGTTTAGAAGCATCTTTTCTACTCTTTCCTGTTGTATTTAGGCTCCTTCAGTTGTTATTGATCTTGTTTCAAGCCCTAGACGTGCCTGAGCTCCTATCAGAAAGGCAAAAAGCTGATGAAGATGGATGTGACAACCAAGAGGAATAATCTGGGAGTCTAGTGGTTAGACTCATTCTCTAACAAAGGATTACAGGATTAAACCAAGGACACTGCATATACAGGTAAGTACTTTATCACCTTTTAAGCAGTCTAAGGGGTTTTGTACCATTCCTACCAGGCAAATCCTCAGTTCTAACTTGGTTGGGGTGTTTGTTTTGCCAGCATAATGCTATCAGCTTCAGTTAGAGACTGAGTAGCAATGGGATAAGAATCTGTTTTGTGCATGCAAGCTTCACTTTTTATCAGGATTTTTATCTTCCTTGGTGGTTTGGTGTTGTGTAAGGTTTTGGATCTTATTATCTAATCAGCTTTGTATTTTTAGGCTTTCTAACCTCTGCTGGGCCTAGAGCAATGGCAACTATGATGAAGAAACACAGGAGAGTGCATCTATTGAGTGAGTAGGTGCTGTTGCTTATATTAAAATCAGACTATGGCTGAATTAAAATTGAATTGAAAACGCACCAGTGCTAATTTTGCATTCCAAATTTCACGTGTTCTTTTGGTTTTTACACTGAATATGAAATGTCTGAACATGAAAAATTGTAGTTTTCCTACAGGAACTGTACCTGTCTCTTCTCTCTTCCAGGTTTATCAGCTGTAGCCATCACCAAATAATCCATGCAGCTGTGGTGAGACCTACAATGGCATACAGGCAGCCAGGACAGTAAAGATTCATAGAGCTTGGATCTAGGCACTGGTTTCAAAAGCCAGCCAGGTACAGTCGTTAAGTAAACAAGAGCCACACTGTTAGAGTCTGCAGCATGATGTTCACAGGAGATTGCTCAGATTACAACAGAAATGTGGGGTTTTTCCATCTTCAAGTCACTGGCCTCTTAAAGTGTCTGACACTGCTTAAACAGAGACATAAGTGTCTTTATGGGCACAGTGTCCTAGGAAAAAACCCCAACACATAACACTGGAGCACAACAGTGAGAAACACAAGCACTTTGGTGTAGGAATCCATTAGAAATATCCGTTGTGTAATAAAACTTCACAAATATTTGTTTTCTGAATACCTAGAGATAAAACAGATGTGAGTGTCTCACCTCTGAAACCTGTTCCCTAAATGACAGAGTAACTGCTATAAAGTAACCCAGCTCCATGGCTTGCTCTGCATGTATGTGAAATGCTCACATGAGAAATTTCTTCTCATAACAGGTATCTTGTGATTTTTATGTCTATAAGGATGGTCCTGAAAGAACAAAAGCAATGGACATTCACGTATAACTGTGCTTGCAGGCATCAGTCTCTAAGAAAAGAGTACGGGACGGGAGGGTGGATAATGAGCCGCCTCTTCATGGTTGTGCCACTACTATGTGCCCATGGTCAAGTTATTTCGCTTTACTGAGGCTTCCTTCTCCTATTTTGTCTCTTATCTATGAGGGTGGCAGCATCTGGAGCATAAGTTGTTTCTCTGATGTACTTGCATATTCATAGTGACTCTGGTCATGCTCTGGAAACACTGTACTATTTCTGAAGCAAAGCAGGAGCCCTGGAATTTAGCAATAAGCCCACTTTTCTAGGAAAAACCTCACACTAGCTTGCAATACGTGGGGAATTATCATATCCTCTGTGTAGCACAATCTCTGAGTTCTGACATTGCTTTAATCGGGTGAGGAGCATAATTAGTGCTTTGGTAAGCAAGGGACAATGCTGCATCCTGCACAGGGAGTATACCTTCAACTATACATGCATACAGGCATTTATCTATAACATATAGAGATATGTAGCTGGAAAAACTCATATTCATAATCAGATTGTATAAAACACAAACCAGGTCTGCACATGCATTGGCTCTGTAGGACAGACATCTGAGGGGACGCAAGTTACTGTGATACCCTTCTAGAAGTGATTCACAGCCGGGAATGCAAACTGTATATAACAGAGTGAAGCCGTAATTTCAACTTCAGCCTGGATGCAGATGATATCACTTTAATCCCATTGACCATGTGTGGAAAATTATCTCCAGCTACAAAAATGCCTTGTGTCTTTTCTAAGGAAAACCCAGCTCCAGCTTTTCCTGGGTACAGGGCAATAGGGCGCAGAAGTGCAGTCCTTTAAATTTCACACTTCTTTATGAGCTCTTATCTGTGACCTTTGCTTTGTGTAACATATTATAGACAGAGTGTAGTTCAAACCCTGCGTGCCTGTTGTGAGAGAGAGCAGTGTGTGCCACATGGGGCTTTCATTAACGGGGAATGGTGTTCACTCGCTTTATATCAAATACCTGCATTAAAACGAACCAGCTGCAGGCACCCCCGGAGCTGTTTCTGGTCTAGTCAGTGGAATTCCGCAGGTGTAAGCAGTACCCCTCTGAAGCTGCTGCAGATGTACGCCAAGGCTGCCAAAGGCTCGGTCTCCTCTAGATGGCCCCGTACCCCTGTCTGGGACGCGCTGGTTGCTCCCGGTAGGGGAAAGATTTGCTGCCCCATTCCAGAAGCTCTTTGTTTGAGTGTCAGCTGCCAACAGGTATAGTTCTGCGTGTAACAGTTTATGAAAGCTCAATAGGCATTGTGTAGTTACCTGAGAAGCAGAAGCCCTTTCAAAAGACTGTCTTTGAAATGCCTCAGCCAATGCCACAGGAATCTCCTCCATGCATGTTGCTGGGTTGTTGGTACGCACGCTCTGCTTGTCCAGGTGACTTTATACCGCCACCAGCTCATGGAGCACTTGCAGAAGAGTTACAGTGAACACTACCATCCGTAGAGGTGTTAAAAGTAAATACACTGTGTAGCCCCTCAGGAAGTGCCTGAGGAAACTGGGTGCTGTGTTGTAAAGGATCAACAAGGGAAAATACCCAAGTCTTGGCAGCTGCACTGAAGGGAACATATAAGGGGCAGTGGGAAACATGGATATCTGACAGTGTTGTTGCACAGCTTCAAAGATGTGTTTGTAAATAAGCACAGAAGGATCTCAATGACTGTATGCTGCCTTCAGCCTAATAACATAGATCAGTGATGTGAACAGACATGCTGACACAGAGCTGAAGGTGCTTTGTCTCCTGCCTGCTGTACTTTCTAAGCACTAGCTCATGCTATTCTGAGTAAATATTATGAGTAATAGTCTCTAAATAATCCTAAGAAAACAAGCAGGGTTACATGCAGAGGAAGGTGCTACTTGTTCTGTGCTACTGTATCACAATGACATTTCGTATTAAGGGCAGATTCTAAACAGTTTGGAAGGAGTTAGTGAAGCACAAAAGACCTTGTTTGTAGTGAGACAAATGTTGGAGTCAAACAAGGCAATAAATGGTTTATTACCCCTGGTATCAACTTCCACTGACAGAGTAGGGGGGTTGGAACTAAATGACCTTAAGGTCTTTTCCAGCCCTAACTGTTCGATGATTCTGATTTATATCCATAAGTATTACTCTGCCTAGCTAGGTTCAGAAGATGATTATAATGAATGTGTACTCCTTTTTAGCTTTAAGCTTTTCTTAAGGGTGACCTCTCTTAAAGCCCGGCCATAAGCTTAGGTGACTTCAAAGTGCTGCCTTAGCTCAGCAGAAGACTCTGGTGGCAAGGGATTGCTGAAAGGCTTCCTCCTGATTCTTTTCTCACTAGGGATGTCCTGTGGTTTAACATCCGACAAGCAGGTTGATCAAAGGTAGCCAGTGAGAAACAACATGACCGGCTCAAGCAAGGGGTGAGAGCAGGAAAGTTGAAAGATCTCTTTTATCTTGAGCACACTGTAAAATATGTTAATAATTTAGAGCATCCAAGGACAAAAAAAGATAGCACTTGAAAGCGGGTGAGAGAATGGCAGAAGTTTATGAGGGTTGTTTGCAAAGCAGCTAAATCAAACAAATCTTTCATTTGACTCTAAGCATAAGAAAGAGGTGTGAACAAATTCCTAATTAGGTTGATGCCTAAGGCAAAGTGCTTTATGCTGGTGTTGGGCTGCCTGATTCTTTTGTGGGTTAGTTGTTTGGGGCTTTTTTTAAATAGAAAATAAAATAAGGAATGATCTTACAATCTTGAGGCCAGTTTCCCTGTTTTGTTGGTGTGAATAGCCCTAAAGGTTGCAAGATTTGCCTTGAAGTGAAGCCCAGGATGTGAGGGATCTCTGCCAGCAGCACAGTCCCTCCCTTGCCCCTCTCTCCCAGCTGCCCTGAACAGCAGCCAGGAAGGGAGAAGGCAGACAGGGATCTACTGCTTTTAAGGTGGAGCAGCCAAACTTTTGTGTTCTACATCATTGAATAAAGGGTTCTGGAAACTTAGTGTGGCTCTGAGATAGCCAGAAATGTCCTTGG
Source organism: Psilopsiagon aymara (assembly GCA_024733675.1). NCBI lineage: Eukaryota > Metazoa > Chordata > Aves > Psittaciformes > Psittacidae > Psilopsiagon > Psilopsiagon aymara. The sequence continues at coordinate 12,284 of JANRGW010033653.1, forward strand.
ACACTATAGAAGCCATGTTGCCTTATTGAGCCCTGTGTTTTGGGATGCGACTAGGGATGCAGTCATTTTGGTTTACTTTGGTTTCCTGAGACTAATGTTCCCATTCTCCTGATAGCAACACCTTTTAATATCCCACTTACCATCCTCAATTTGGTTTTTAGTCCCCCTCTCCTCGCAGTAGCTTCCACAGGTGTATCACTTCTGCAAGAGATGGTTCTGAACTTGTAACCTGACCACTTCAGCAGAAACTGATCAGATTAAAGGACAAGAAACTGGTCAGATTAAATACAGGGAGTGCAAAAAGCTTTCCTCTGAGTGTTTGCTTTTCATCATGGTGAGTTAAGAAAATTTTACTTCTCTAGCTTTTGCCTGTATTTAATCATCCCCTGGGTATAGCTAATGCTGCTTCTTCCTTGTGTTTGCGCACAGTCATTTAAACAACCTAAATTCATGCACTTCTTATGGTTAGTAAAGAAGTAGTTGGTATCAGCAAATACATGATTGCCTTCCTTGGGTGCAGGTGATGCTGTTCTGCCCTGAAGGCAGCAATAGTCCTAAGCAGACTGGGGAGAGGGTGAGGGACAAAACCAAAGCACTTGGAGCTGGGCAGATGAGCCTCCCAAGCCCCAGGTCTTTGAAAGCTTTCCAACTATTATTCCATCTCTGTTGGATGTTGCAGCTCTGATGATTTCCATGTGTCTGCAGAGTCAAGACAGCTGTGATTGAAACTGATGGCACAGTAATTGCTCAACTACATTGGTGAGCCCAGGCAATGCATGTTAGTGCCACATTAAAGCCACATTAATATACCATAATTAATTGCAGAAGGAATATCAAATGAATTATTGATTGGTCTCTTCTTACCACAGCAGCTGTCTGTCATTACTGTGTGTGGTGGGTTGTGATAACTATTACCCTTGTCATTTGCTGGGCTAAAACTCTGATGAATCCTAATCTACATTCCCACAATGAGCAGATGCCAATTTTCCTGCTTTCAGTGGTCAAATGAGTGGGTATTAAAGTTCATGTAGACACAGAATAGATAATTTAGTAGCATTTAATATGCTATTGAGAATTGAAGAATTAAACTATCCTGGAAATACAACTGAGAAGGGATAAGAACAGCCCTAAATGCACTTGTTGTGACTGCCTTAGGAGAAACCTGCATGTTAAGGTCAGCTTTAATTTTGGCTGTATTTGCCCTGAGTTCAATATTATGTGGTGTGGATCAAGTCTCTGCAGTAAGGCATAGCTGGGGATGTACTGATGTGAAATTTGCTTTCTCTTCAACCGGAATGAGGTGCAAGAGCTGTCTACTTGTTGACAAATCACACCTTGCGCCCAGCTCAGACAGGCAGAGGAAGGTTTATCCTCTCCTCAGGAGACACAGTCCTGCATTCACAACAGACACCTTCTTCATTCTCAACTGTAGGTTAATATTAGATCAAATTGCCTATTCCTGGTGGTTCTCACCAAGTGGTGTCTGGCAGTCACTTCCTCTGGATGCTTCTCTTCTGTGATGTTCATGAGAGGGCTTTGTTCCTGACACTAAAGGAACGACTTGGTGAGATGTGAGGATTATAATGCACTGAGAGGGTATGACTAATTGCACTGACAGGGCAGAGCTGGTGGATTCATTGCAGAGAAATTAAACAGCACATTCCACACCACTGTCTGATCAGCTGTCGGCAAGAGAGGAAGGCACATTCAATAGGAAAGAAAGGCCAGGCTCCAGAGACAACACTCAGCCAATCAGCCATTCAGACTGGGAATTATACCAGTGTATGTATGTCAGAAGAAGCCAAGCTGACATAATGACCATTGGTGATTGATTAGTGAAATAAAAAGAGAAATGCAGCAGTGAAGACAAGCAAAAGCATCTCCTTGGGGCAGGTATTCTTTGTGCTGTGCTGAATCCAGCATGGTTTTGTCCTTGCCCACTATTCAAACTCCATTTTAAATAAAACTATTAATTTGTGCAAGTCTCAAACTGCACTGAAAGCTGCAATTTCCAATGACAATACATGGAAAACCACCGTGCTAACATTTTACTAAGGAAAACATCATCTCCAAAGCTGAAGCCATTAGAGGTGGATTAACTTCCAGTCACTGGAAAACAGAAATCCTTCCCTGCAGGAATGGACTGCAGCATCTACCAACACTGGTGCTTCTAAGACCATGGTGGTATCATACCCTAAACTGTGTCAGTGTAAAACCCAAAGGAACCTCTCAGAGTAACAGAATTGAATGTGGACAGTAATAGCTGTCAGGCTGTGAGCCGAAATGTAAAACAAATAAGATGCTGGGTAAATGAAGAGTAGACACCCATTTGGCAGATGCCTTTCCTTTTCTCTAAGGAGTACAGGCCTTGGCAGCCGAAAAGTGTTCTGTGTAGAGCTGCTGCTGAGCACCAGCAGCAATGGGGTCAGTGCTCATGATCCTCACACAGGGTCTGAAACATTCATAGCCTGAATGCTAATATAGAAGATGATATTTTGAGCAGTGAAAAGAAAGGTGAAGGAAAATTCAAATACAACTTATGGTGTTTGCTCAATTGAAGCTTAGCCCAAATGGTTCCAAAATCCAGATTAAGTTCAGTGAATGCAGTCAGTTTTCTGCTGTAACACTGAGGGCGTGACAAACTCCAGTAAGTAGAAAAATGCAGATAAATGGAGTAGCAGCACCCTGTACAGAAACAGTGAGGTCCATGAGGGCTATTAGCTGCAAATCAGCTCTGTGCTCACTGGCTCCATGTCTCTTCTCACCATGCTCTGGCTCCTGAGAGGTTCTGGTGGTCCTCACAGCTCCAGGACTGAGCTGGCTCTAGAGACAACATGGATTAGATTAACTGTAAAGAAAAGGTTCACTAAACAAAGAAAGAGAAATCATATGATCCCAAAACTCCTGATATAAAACCTCCTGGCAATAGGAACATTACCTCCTCATCAAGGAATAACATGGGTGGGAAAAAGGGGGAAATTTTTCCCTTCTGTGTAAGGAAAGGTTTCAGAGCTGGGGTGTGAGGTTTGGAAGATGAAAGCCCCTCTCTTGCCTCTGCTGGAGGCCAGGAGCTTCATGCAGTGTGCTCTGCTTCTCTGTGCTGCTTTTTCACTGCATGTAAGAAGGAAGATAATAATTTTGACATCTCAGAAGTCTTTAAAAGCTATGGATGAAAGTTGCAGCTTGAGAGGTCTGGATTGCTGTCCATTCCTAAACGTCTCTGAACTGATAACACTCATGAAATCTTATACAGACTCCCTCTCCTTATCCATTAGCTTAGCTGCAGAAATGAAGCTGAGCAGGGTTAAAGGGTGCCAGAATGGAGCTGCTAGTAGTGCGGAAGACCATGGGAGGAGGGCTCAGGGTGAGGCACTGGCTGGAAGGATGAGGCCATAGACACACACCTGCTAGAAACATGTTAGTTCTGCTGCTGATCACAGTACAACTTGGTTTTGTTAGGCATTTTGGATTAGATATTAGGAAAATAGATTAGATACTAGGAAAAAACTTCCCTATGAGGGTGCTGAGGCGCTGGCACAGGGTGCCCAGAGAAGCTGTGGCTGCCCCATCCCTGCAGTGCTCAA
>JANRGW010033653.1:19364-32613 GCA_024733675.1 Psilopsiagon aymara
CCTCTCCAGGTTTCCTGCAGCCCCTTCAGGCACTGGAGCTGCTCTCAGGTCTCCCTTCAGGAGCCTTCTCTTGTCCAGGCTGAATCAGCCCAGCTCCCTCAGCCTGGCTCCACAGGGAGAAGAAGCTGAAGGCGTGCTCAGCGACGCTAAATTGGAGGGGTCAGTTTCTCTGTCAGGATGTGGATCCAGCTCTTGCAATAAAAACATCTCATGACCAGCTTTCAGAAGCATAAAGCATCTTGTTAACATTTTAAAGAATATGATCTAATTCTGTTGCTTGCATTCCTTCTGGAGTCAAGATAGGCTTCTCAGTAGAAATCTTTAATGTACTGATATTAGTCATTTTGCTTCAAGTGCTTTTTGCACCTCTGTGATGGATTCAAAGGACATCAGCATAAACAGCTTGTACTCGTTTGCCTGGGATGGGAGCAGTGACTTAAAAATACACTCGTGTCACTTATGGAAGTTCACATTTCTCTGGGAAGTAGACAACGTGCTGCACTGCTGCCAGAAATCACCTGGCTTTGGTAAGAGCTTGCAAGAGCTGCAACAAGGCAGGTAAATAAGTAACTATAGGGATATTTCTGTTGCAGATTGCACTGTGGCCGTGGGACACCCTTCTGAAGTCAACCTATTTGTAGCACAACACTGCTGAGTGCATCTGCCTCTGCTAAAACCGTCTTTGGCCACTGCTGTGATTCCCAGAGCTTTGCCATATGATTTAGAACTCACACTTTGGGGTGGAGAATGGAAGGGAAATTCATGGGTTCACTATAGCAGAACTGTCTGTAGGTACTGGTCTGGAAATGCTGCTGGCCAGATTCTCCATGCCTGCTGTGCCTGAGCTTTCATTGCCAGCACAAAGTAGGTTCAGGCAAGTTAAGGCCTCACTTGTGAGGACGTGCCATAACTGGTACGTACCTTTGTAAACCTCAGACCCTGAGGTACTGATTGCAGACCCACGAGAGCAATTCTAAAACCAGTCAGAGGACAACAAGCTTCAGACCCACCAGCTTTTTAGCACCCAAGCCACCTCTGTGAAGTAAAGTGTTATTTGGCAGCTGGAAACTTGCATCAGCAGAAACTGGGAGCGATTCTGACAGAGCTGATGTGGAGGCAGAGGCACAAACCTGAAGCCTCCTTGGTGCATTGCTTAGGTCTGTGTTCAATATCTCTGTTTGATCAAGATTGCTGTGGCCGCCTTAGTGTCCTGATTAAAACCTCGTGTTGTCAGCAGTCCTCCTCTATCCTGAAACAGGAATTTGAGAGCAACCAGGAGAAGAATTTCCACTGGTTTCCATCTGTGGGACCTCTTTGCAGAGGAAACCCTTTGTCATGGTCTATCATCTGCCATTTCAAAGATCCCCTTGATTTATGTAGCTGTACCTTTCAGTCATAGATCTGAAAGCACTTCATATTTGGTGAAGAGATTTATAATCTACTGTGGAAACCAAGATGTGAGTACTGTCATTAAGTGAAATGCATGGGAAGACCAGGAGCTGAGAAGTTCCCATTCCTCTTGTACTAGCTAATACTATTTAGAAATAGGTTTAAATAGCTATTCAAACTAATTATAAAGCTACATATAGAGAAATCTATATAGCATTTTATACACTTTAATGTATTTTAACTTGTGGCTTAAAAATCATCATTATCAGTTCTGGTAGTTTAGTGCTCTTGTAAATCTGTTAGTGCACTGCATATGTGGTAGCATCAACCTGCAAAGCAAACTGACTTCTATAGGATTTCTATTACTTGTAAATCAAAGGTTGTTGTGCTAAATAGTCAAGTATGCCAAAAATAATTTGCCAGCAACTAACCTAAAGGCATGCTAGGTCATGCCATAATAGCTGGACCAAGTCAGGTCTACCAATTGTATCTTATCGTTTCTAGCATTTAACCAAGAGCAGCTATTCAAACTTTCATTATCCTTATTTGAAGTTTCTATCTCTGATTCATTCTGAATATCTCTGTATGACAGAAAATTGAAGAGTAGTTTTGGTTTTCCAAAAGAAATGCAGACAAACACCCTTGAATACAGACACTGCTTTTTACTTTGAATCTGCTGCTCTGCCCATTCCACTTGAAATAACAGATAGCATGGCTTTAACAGCAGAAAAATCTTTGTTGACAAGTATGAACTGCAAAACTTGATCTTGCATTTTATTTTTGAGCACTTTCACCTTCCAAAAATTAGATAAGGAAGGCCAGCTAATGAATACAAGCTCGCTTCTGTATTGCTTATCATGCCAGTGGCTTCCCAGCCCACCCCAGCTGTAACTGCATACCTACTGCATAAGTGATCCAGATACTCTTCATAAATAATTCACACTTTGTCAGCAGATTGTCCTGGCTCTACCAGGATGTTTGGACTGAATACAGACCATATTGCAGCACTGAATGAGGAAGGGTCTCCCATGGAGGAAGGGGGGGACCTCAACTAGTGGCATAGACTGTTGTCATGGTGTTTCACAGCATCTGGAGGAGCAGATGCCCATTGAAGCCAGCTCAAAGTGTGGTCCTTTAGCTTTTTGCAGTGGTGTTCTCCATGTGTGGAGAGGGTAGGTGAGACCTAGCTGGACATGATGCCATTTTCTTTGCTCCTTAGCACAGAAATACCATACTCCAAGGGATTTACTGACTGTGGTAAGGGTCGATGGGAAATACATTGGTATGGTTGGTTGTAGCATCAGTTTTCCTCTGTGTAACAAACTAGATGGTTTTGCAGCTCATCACCCAGTTAGTTGCCTCTCTCAAATCCTACTCTCTCTGTAGTTCATACTCCATATGTGCACAGCTATCAGAATATAATCTGATATATCTGAGGAAAGTTTGATACTGTAAGAGCTCAAGCATTGTACATGGATTATTACTGGCATTGTCTATTACTGACAGCCTTGTCTATGTAAATAGTATTAGGCACTAACTAGAGAAAAATGTGTGACATGACAAACTGTGATTATGCTCTTCATCTGTAGAGTAGTTTGAATAGTATCATTCGGGTCTGAATATGTAATTTGGCATTAAAATCTCATAACAGGATTAGCCCATCAGTCATAGACCCTGCAAGAATAATTTTAAAGGAAGTTATTTAGATGGAGAAGCCAAGACACTTCTGCTTTTTATGGGCAGATAATGGAGACTGGAGAATGATTTGTGCCAATTGGATATAATTCATCATAATTGCATGAAGTACTTAATATTCCTTCTCCACCCCCATGAACAGGAAGCTGTCTGGGTTTCAATTGATGGTTAATTTGTAATAATCATATATTAAATCTATCATGTGTTCAGCTGCACCCTGAAATACAATGAAGTCTTTTCCCCTGAAGGTTGTCTTCCAAACCCTCACTGTCAGTAGTACTACTTTCTTTCCTTGCATCTTGTGCCTCTAATCTATCAGCCTCTAACCAAGAGTTACACATTTGATTTGGCCAATACTTGGAAGCAAAATCTGTGCATTCCCATTTCTAGGCAGAAAAAGATTTCTCGATATAATACATTCATCCCAGGAAAGCAAAATACACTTTGTGTTACAAGCTGGGAAGTAGCAAAAGGTATAGAGCAGCGCAGCAAGAGCTCTTGTTCACAGTATCCTCTGCCTGCAGGATTTTGTTGTTATATCCGGGCAGGAGAGGCTGGATGTGGAGTAGAAAGTCCTTGTGTGTGTCTCTGGGCTGCTGTGCAGAGGGGCACCCACCACTGAGCTCTTTAAAGGCACAGCTTGGAGATCAATTGGGATCTATTCTGTACCCAGCATCAGTGTTGGGGGAATCTGCCTGGAAACCAATTTACATTACAGTTGCGCGTTTGTTTTCTGAAGCTTAAGGATGTGAGCTCTGGATAAGAATCCACAAACGTTTAATTTAGTGGGATGACTTGAAATCAGGACTCTGCCCTCCAGCAGACCTTGACATTAACCAGCTTCCCCAGCATCTCTTCTTACCAGTATAATTAAAACCTGAACCGCCGCCAGAGTATGTGTGCCCAGGAGGGTAAGGAACTGATTCTGGAGGCTGTAGGAATGTAAATAGCCAGAAATATCAGAGCTGGAAATGCATGGGTTGGGTTCATCATTAGGAACAAAAGAAGCACAGCCTGGCAGTGAGGTCTGTGAGATTCTCGTCATGATTTTCAGTAGAAGTGGAGGAAGAAAGCAGAAAGCAAAGATTCTTTCAGTTAGATCTGAAAATTAAGATTAATCAAATAAACCTGAATGAACCATCCACAGAGACTGAGGGGTTTGTGCAAGTTTGGGAAGAAAAAGGGCAGTTCTGCCTAAATGTGTATTTATGAATGTGTCTTGTGGAACCCAGGGCAAACTGGCCAATGTTTCAACCTCCTGCAAAGAGCAAATATGCCATAGGTCTCCTATACCTTGATATTTTTAGGTCAAAGATGTAGAGGGCGAAATCTGAGCATTCATAGGAAAAGCCAGATACAGGGAATGCACTTGGTCACGGTCAGGTAAGTGACTGGCTTTATCAGTGTGTTCTCCGTGAGCCCAGAGACAGCAAAAATATCTGTCTTATTTATAATCCCTCTGTGGAATCTAAGGCTGAGAAATGTTTTCGTCTCTCTTCTTTCAATGCTTCCCCAGAAAGACACTTTCCAGACACTTAAGCAGTGTTTCAGGTTGACAGCTAGCTGCAATCCAGGAGTCTCTGCTAATTTGGAAGCACTGAAAATATCTGAAGGAACCAGTTTAAACCACAGTAAATCTTGCTTTGTCTTGGCTTAATGAAATACCTGGAAACCAGCTTTGCAGACATGGTTGTGTTTGCAAGCACGCTCTGTCTGCACAGCGACCCCCTGCCCCTCAGCTTTCCAAGGCTTTCTCCAGGCTATTTTACCAGCACAAAGTCTCCTGCAGCCCAGCAGTGGGATGGGGCTTGGAGCAGGATGGGTATTTTATATTGACATTGCACAGCAAGAGCAAGTATGTCAGTAAGAGCCTTATGGAAGGAGCATGAGAGGTGCAGCTGAATTAAAGAGCTCCATTACTGAGTACGTACACGTTGCAGTTGTGATTGCCAGGAATCTGGGGGAATGCTTCCCTCCAAGCACAGAAATACTGGAAGGGAATGGCTTGCAGAGGAGACTGAGCATCAGGAATGAAACACTCATTTTCTTGCAGGCAGGAGTCTGGCATCTCTCTTTTCTCCCTTCAAGCACCTCCTCTCCTACATCCTCAGAGGCAGGCAAGCGATGCATTTACAATATTGATTATATGGGATATGGCGCATTTTTTGTAATGCCTGAATCCAGTAGGAACCCATCATTATTACTAATAATGTGGTTTAGCACTACACCCATGGTCCTTTACTCATCCCTCCCTTTGCTCTTGCCCTGGTGACTTTTCCAGCCATGGTCGATCCAGGCTACATCCATCTGTTAACACCACTTCCAAAGGCAGCCTCAGCTATGGCTGTTCCTGGGGAGGGAAAAGCCGAACATGACTCAGAAATACAGCTGTTGTCAGCAGGCAGTAGTCATAATGAATGAAAACTTAACTTTTCCCACATGCTCCCCCATTCTTTCCCATTTCCCCATCTCCCATCCTTTGCATTCATCAACCCTTTCATCCTGCTGCTGTGTTGAAGGTGGTGCCTATGGTCAGAAGAGTGCTGGTCCCTCCAGCTTTGCATAATGGATGTTGACAGTGCACTGAACACTAAAGGGAAAGACTCAGCCCACAGCTATGGCCTGAGCTGGAAGTTTACTGGTTCAAAGACATCAAGACGGGCTCTGCACAAGGGGAGCATCTGGAAGAAATAACAATCAGAGGTTTAGGCAGCTGGTTAGCACAACAGTGCTGGTTGGCATGTTCTGAGCAGGTTGGACAGTACACGTGCAGTAGTGTAATGTTAAAATTGCCCTCTAATTCTGGACTGGTCTTGCAGATGTTACAGTAGAAGCTTCCTGACCAATGTGCCTCCTAAGCTGCTTGGAAACCTGCTGTTAGGCTTTAATTCCTCATGCAGGTTTAATAGTAAAGCTGGGATTGGGAGTCAATACTGTATTTCAGTTATTTATGTTTTTTTCAGAACATATTTAGAAATAGTTGCTAGAACAAAAGGCAGTATTTATAAATGATGAAAATTGAATTATATAGGCATGTGTGTGTAGCTAACCATGTAAGATATTGCTATTGTATTGTATGATATTGTAGGCCAGGACATCTATACTTATGTATAGCAAGTATGTGCATACACACAGATACTTACATATGGTTTATATATGCAAATAGTAACGGTGTCATGTATGTAACCCTGGTGCTTGTAAGGCTGGTCCAGGCAGAGGGCAGATAGAGAAGGGATATAGGGGTCTGTGTAGCAGTGTGTTCTTCAGCTCTGATTCAGCCCCCTTGGATGTGCTTGGAGCAGCCTCGTCTAGTGGAAGGTGGATTGGAACTGGATGCTCTTTAAGGCCCCTTCCAACCCAAACCACTCTGGGATTCGATGATTCTATCATCTCTTGAGCCCAGCCCCTGCAAAATAGAGCTCCTAAATTTTCCCGCTGCCTCATATAGCCTCATCTTGCTTATGACCTGCCAGCAAAAGGGCTGTCTGGGGAGCTGAGAGGCTGTTCAGGTCCCCAGCACTCACCCAGATGGGACAGGAGGAGTTCTGCCATCTGCACACTGTGTGGAAAGATGCTAAGTCTTAGCCACATGGATTATCCATGCCAATAAATCCTCTGCTGTTTTCTTTCCCCTAAGAAGACAAGCAACCCAGTGCAGCTTTCAGCTTATCTCCAAGATGAATCAGTATTTTTTCTCCTTTTCTCCAACCATCAAATTTTGAGTGATGATTCCCTTCACCTCCAACTGACCTGCATCCTGGTGGAGATCCTGATTTTGAAGTCTGCAGTTCAAATGCTTCCACAAGGGAGGTTTGGTGCATGTGACATTCCCATCCCCATAGCTGTGGGTCAGCACTGGGATTGCGGTACAAGCTGTGAGGTGGGGCTTGAGGGCCACATCCTTATCTAGCGTATGTTACTGAGTTCCCTTCATGATTACAAAGTGATGCTCTTTTACACCAGCAGAATATCTGCGTCATTAAATACCAGTGGAAGTGTTTGATTTGATCCCACAGGCATTGCCTTGCTGTTGATAGCTGTGATCATGGGCTGCACATTGCCGCTGTTCCCTTCTTGTGGGGAAATCATGTTTCCAATAAGGAAGCCTGATTGATCCTTGCTCTGACACAGCACATCAGCTGGGCTGTATCCTGCCCAGTGGGCTGGCTCTCAGCCCCATTGCTTGAGCATAGAAAAACATCTGAGGGTGTTGCACTGCATTTCTTTTCCCCAGCTTTTTTGCAGATGCACTCAACCCAAAATATGATCTCAATTATTTTTGTCATCATCAATGACAGTTGTGATCCATCATCTAGTTTTATTTTCTTGCACATAATAACTTCTATGGAGCAGAAATACACTTCAGCTGCACATCTGTCAGCAAACCATGGTTCCTTACCCAAGTAAACAAAATAACTTCATTTATTCTAACAAAGACATGTTCTAAAATGTGCTGTAAATATTTAGAATGAGTTATGTTGCTGTGTGATCTTTATACGCCTCCCAAACATTGCTCTCAGTATGATCCATACTAGAGAACTGGATTGAAATATAAGCTGCATGTGCCATTAAAGGAACAAATAATAGCATCAAAACCCGCTGTGGATGTATAGGGTAATCACTCTTAGCACAGTTTAGAAATCAAACTATTGTAGCTTGACTCTAATTGTCATATTATATACACTCAGATAAATAGCAGCCACTTTAAGGCAAGAGAGAAATGATCTAGAAAAGCCCACTGTGTTGCCTGGGCTGTTTTCTATGAGCTGGAGGTCCTGAAGTCCTGGCTGGCCAAGTGCACATGGTTTTTCAGCCCCTTCCCCGCATTTGCTGAGGTCTCAGGACAGACACAGCCAAGTCCAAGCAGCTTTTCCCTCCTCTACCGCATCTTTGGGCAAATCCAACCAGTAACTGGATTTAAACCTGATATTGTAGCAAGAAAGAATAAAGCAGAGATATTCAAAACACATGAAATGCTGAGCTTAGGTACAAAGACAAATGTAATTTAGCTTTGACCTCTGCATCAATAGCAAACAGCATCTCTGCTGTTACACGCTATGAAGCTCTTTAACTACAATAAAGTCCCTGGTTTGGATTCAGGCTTTTGCTGCATCCTTTGATCTATCTTCTGTTCGCTGATGCCTGGCCTTTATTTGTGGTTGTTTGTATATTCTGGGAACACCAGCACCACATTGCAACAATAAGTAATGAAACACGATTATTTTTCATTCCTTCTTCTTTAAATTTGCCACTTAAAAACCACCATGGCACTCAACCAGCAGATTAAGTCATGGGTTGTCCATTAGGCTCATTCAACATTCCTATAAAATACAGTTAATCATCAGGAGCTGTATTCTTACAGTGCCCTCTTTTTTTCCATATTACAGTAAAAATACATTCTATAGAAACCTATCTTCCCTCCCTTGCATTGTTTAAACAACTCTCACAGCCCAGTGAATCTGAGATGAGCCCCACTTCAAAGGCTCCCATCATCTGAATTGAAGCGTAAAATACCCCCAAAGAGCAAAACCAACGACAAATAAACTGGAGGTTACAAATTTGCTCACCATTAGTTGGCAGTTGCTCTTTAAATAAATTCTTATGGCTTGAATAATGTGCAGTAAAGTCAATAATGAGGCACCAGCAAGTAAATGCTGGTTTGTGTTAGATGGTAGCAGTGGAATCCTGCGTGGGTTACACTGGGGCAATGCCGCTGGTACCACAGTGATTAACTTGACTTTGTCCAAATGAGTAGTGGGGAGCCAGGGGAGGGAAAACTGAGCTGTTGTACCGCATCCCACCCATCTGCCATCAGGACAGGGCTTCCCTATGGCATGCTGTAGGCTGTGTCCAGTGTAAGGATGTTTTCACTTGCACAAGTAACTGCTAGTGTTGCCTGAGTTTAAATTGTGTCCTTGTTGAACTTGATTGAGGGGCTAAACAGCAGAGAGTGACTTAATGGTTGGGATTTATGTGATTTTGTTTTACTACAGTTGGCAAGCTCAACTGACTCATCTGTTTTCCAGTGGAAATTTACCTTTTGCTTGCATAAGCAATTCAGCAAAACCTGCTTTCTACTCGATGGAAATTCTTTATTTTTAAAAGCAAAATCAAATTTAAGTGGAATTTCAATCCAAATGGGAAGGGTTTATATTGGAAAACCCGCCCTGATCCATTCTGGGAGCTGGAACTGCTGTCTTTCCTGTGCCCAACCTTCGGGTTTGTTCTTCCTCCATCCCACACTGGTGGCTTTTCAGAGGGGAGGCACTGGGGTTCCTGGCAGCAGATGCAGCCTGAGCACAAAGCCTGACCTAAAATAATGTGTGTGTGTGTGGGGAATGGTGAACATCAGCCCTTTGAAGGTGATTTTCTGATGCTCAGGACCTACAGAAGACGAATGAACCTTTACAAATGGCAGTGGGGTACGAGGACCAGGCAGGACCAGGTGGGTTTTGGACAGAGGTGAAAGTGTCAGATGCTGCAAGTCTGAAGGGAACAGGCAGAAGAGCTCATATCCACTTTGAAGCACACAGAGACATTAATGGCAGACACAACAAGAGAATCCATGGGGAATATCTTTATTCTTACACCAGGCAAATGCTGAGTTTGGGGCTCTGAGTGTGGATTGACAATAAGAATAAAATATTAAATGGCTTTCCATTAAGCGAGCATTAAACTGGGTCGTGAATGAGTCAGTGGTGTTTTGAGGAGAAAATGTAAACTGTAGTGTCACCTCAAGTAAGTGCCATAATGGGTACTTCCAGCAGGGCTCAGCTCAGATTGCCCTTGGCCTCAGTTCTTATGAGGCATTGCCTTTCTTCTGAGCTAAAGTAGAACTTGAACTAAGACTTTTACACATCCCATGTTCGTATCTGCACAGGCACGAACTGTGTATGGATTCATTAATGTGTAGGTCAATTAGCTTGTTCATAGCGCTTATGTTCTAGAAATAGGCCCAGCTAATGGCTGCATCCAGGAGGGGAGTGAGTCACTGTGTCTGGCTGTTCTCCTCCTCCATGGTTTTCTTTTTTGTTCAGTAAGAAAGAGATAGTGGTATGCCTAGAGATGTCTATTGAACATCTTTAATAGATGGTCATCTCACCTGCTCTTAAATACCTGTGATAGGGTCCACAAGCTCCATATTATCTACTGCCCTACTTCAGTTGAATTATATTTACTATGTTTTTCCTAACATAAATCCCCCTCGCTCTGGATTGAACTTCTTTCTTCAAGTTTCATTGTCAGTGGACATGGAAAACAGCTGCTAATGGCCTTATGTAAAATAACCTATTGAGGATTGTTCCTCTTTTATCTGTCTTCAGCAGCAAACTCATTACTTCCCAACTTTCCTCATACATCTTATTTTAGAAATCTAGTGTCATTTCTCTGAACCTTTTTCCAGTTGTCTATTGCGTGGGTGCAGAACAATATCAATATTCCCCCTAATGCTTGGCAGGCCAAGCTCTTCCGTAAATATTCCAGCAATACTCTGCTCAAAAGCAGGACTAATGAGCAGTTGCTCTCTGTTGTAAAGCTCCCTCCTTTTCTGCCAAGACACTCAGAGCTGCTTCTGGTCTCTTCATCTGGGGCTTGCTTTTGGGTAAGTCTTTGCATATCAGAAGCAGCCCAGCAGAGGGGGTGCAGATCTCCTTTTTAAAATGGGGTTAAGAGCCTATTTGCACTGAAATGTATCAATGGCTTCTTAGTCTTATACCACCTGAGTTTCACTGTGTAAAATAATGCTGGAGCTGTGAACACAGCCAGATGGTTGCTGCCACCCAGCATCACCCATGTGAACGTTGATGGGAACATTTGCTTTGTCACCACTTGGAAACAGTGAGAGGAGCAGCGGTCCCTCATCAGTGTTTAACCAACACTTAATGGGGGAATATTCTTTGTGACCCCTGATAGTGCTCCTCGAGCAAGAGTTGCAAAACTCAGCCCTTGGAGAGCAGCCTAGTGACAGGGCAGGTTCTTATTACACGTCAAAGACAGGCAATTTATAAAGCAAGCTGAGAGCAGAGGTGAGCCTGAGGGACACAAAGAGGTTTGAAACTTCTTCCAGAGGCCAGGAAGGAATTTCAGGTTTGAATACTTTCCTCCCAGTGAAATACTTGCTCAGGCTCTCAACTGAAACAAGTACCTACTGGAAAGAGCGCTCTGGGTTGCTTTTTCTACATCTATGCAGTGATGGTGAGCCTGGTACTGTATTAATTATCAAGGGAAATACTCCCTAAATTGAAAAATATGTTTGGTAGAGCCAAAGCAGATACTACTAGAATGTAATTAAACATAAAGAGATCTGGATTGTCTTCTGAATATAGTGGCACACATCAGTGCAGTTATCTGCTAGTGCAAATGAAGAGACTTTGGATCGTCAGATAAAATAAACCTGGTGTTTGCCTATGTTGAAGGAGAGCCTTAACCCTTAAGATGCTTCCTGGTTAAGTGTGCAGGCAACAAGCTAAATACCACTGGGATACGTGTGAATTTATCCAGATCTCGTAGTGGAGAGTTAAGGTAACAAGTGGCCTGGCTGGAGAGCTTCTCAAGCTGATGCTTTGGCAAAGACAGACGTGCTATAACATGAAACTCACCTACAAACTACGGCAAGACCCATTTGTGCGTTGCAGCTTGAGACTTTTCTTGTTATTGCAGTGTCTCCAGCAGTTGGAGGTTGGGAAATTGCATCCAGCTCTTCCCTTCCACGTGAAGTCAAGCATCAGGAAGCTGAGACCAAGTTAAACACAGGGAAACTCTTCATCAGGCAGTGAGTTTTCACCTCCTTGGTTTGGAAGCTTCATTCTTTTGAATGGAGATGATTTAAAATAAACAACTTGTCCCACCTTTAGCACTGAACAGAAGGGGATTTAGTGTAAACCTAGAAGCGAGCCCTCAAGCCAAGCCAGAGCCCTGTGCAAGCATCCCCATCCCAACCTGCCCCAGGAGAGCTCAACAGCAGCCAAGAAACCAAATGCAGTTTGCAGCTTGGATGCTTTATCTTGCCTTATAGCCAAATGATGGAAGCACTGATGATGATCTCTAAATCTCGTTTCCATAGCAAGAACTGCTATTGGGCAGAGGCAGTTTGCCACAGGCACCCTGCAGGATGATTCCCATGCCCTTCTCTCCTCTGTACTCACCACATTATTGTGCTCCATCTCACACTGAGAACCTCAACAATCCAACCAGTTTGATCTACTATTGTGGTACCGTTGCTTTGCGCTGACACAAACAGTCACAACAGGAGTTGCAGGGATGGTTTGCAGAGAAAGTAGGGGTGCATTTGCATTTGATATTTGATAAAGTTGGGCTTTCTGCTCATTATATCTAAGGTTGCTCCCTGAGACGGGAATCGCACGCTTTCTGCCAGCCAGTAATCACATCTTGCACTTTTATGGCTTCTCTGCTCTGGAGATCTTAGGGTATTTTTAAAACATTAGCTAATTATGTGTGACAACACAGCTGTCAGATAGGGAGATGAAGGGATAAAGCAGCAGCAAACTTCCCCCGGCACTGGAATAGAGCCATGTGCTGACTGCTGCCAGCCAGGAAAACAGCAGCTCTGGGAAGGGAATGGAGCAGGAAGCCCAACATGATGGAAATGTAGAGCCCTAAAAATGGAGGTTGAGAGCTGCATGGGGTTACCCTGGCTGAGGTTTGTCAGTCGCTCTCTGGCATGGGCTCTGTGACATCTTTAAAGTCGTATTTGCCACTCTATTAAGAGGAAGGCACTAAAACAATGGCAGAGTGACATCTCCCAATCCCAGAGGAGGGCTCAGATCTTCAGCTTCCTTTCATAAGGAAACCTGTTATTTTTACAGTGCTTTCCACAGAAGAGCTGACTCTGCTCATCCCACCATGTGTCTGAGATGGATGAGCTTGAAGGATGGCTGGAGGGACTCTCTCCTCTGTGGCTCTGCTTTTGCTGTGGTCCAGTTTGGAAACCTCTGACAGACATTTCCTTGTTGCATTGAGAGAATGGTCCTAAATGACTTGCTTGGCCAACTCTAAAGGAGGCCATGGAGCTGCTGCAGGGCTGGAGCAGCTCTGCTCTGGAGCCAGGCTGAGAGAGCGGGGCTGGGGCGGATGGAGAAGAGAAGGCTCCTGAAGGGAGACCTGAGAGCAGCTCCAGTGCCTGAAGGGGCTGCAGGAAACCTGGAGA
>JANRGW010033654.1:0-10808 GCA_024733675.1 Psilopsiagon aymara
GGAGGAAGCAGAGACAGGACACCTGACACAAACTGACCAAAGAGGTATTCCATACCACAGCATGGTATGGAATGCCTGGGATGCAGAAACGGAGAGCAGAGACCCGGAAGGGTGTGGGGGGTTGGTTGCTTGGTTGGGCTGGGTATGCGTAGTGAGCTGTTGTATTCTCTTCCCTTGTATTTCTCTTGTCATGATTATTACTGGTGGTAGCAGTAGTGGTTTGTGTTATACCTGAGTTACTGGACTGTTCTTAACTCAACCTGTGGGAGTTGCATTCTTTCAATTCTCCTTCCTGTCCATCCAGGAGTTCGAGGGAAGAAAAAAGGGGGAGTGAGTGAGCAAACTGCGTGGCTAATTTACAGCTTAAACCACGACACACATTTAGTCCACAAAGCACTTCTAATGCTGTCCTATGCAACATTAAAAGGAGTGTGATTGCTTTATGGCTGCTTTTTTTCCACAGACCCCTAGCAGTGCTGTGTATCTAAAACAATGCAGCACGCCATGGAAGTGGTGCGTAGTGGAGAGACAGATGGCAATTTATTGACATACCAACTTCAGTCATGCTTCCAGGGAATAAAAAGGATTACTGGATAATACCTAGACTTCATGGGAACTGGGATTCGTTTTTTTAAATTTCTGATGGACTTCAGAGCTCAAAAGCAGCAGGCAGTGTTTCCCCTCATGGCTGCTATTCCTTCATCACGTGTAAAATCCTCCACCCTGTCATTTGCAGAATTGCTCCTCATGAAGGCTGCAGCAGCCACATTCATCACGGCAGGGCAAGTCCTGCTGGCCCAGACCAGCAATGCACAGTCAGTTCAGAGCCCAGCCATTGATGCAGGGGTGTAGATTTTATTCAACTTTGCTGAATCTGTGCTTGTAGGTCTCATTTTAGACCCTATGGAGGAAGTTTTCTCATTCATAAACCAATAACTCTATCCCTTCTACAGTATTTGACTGTGATATTATTTTTCCATTCAGGACACAGACATCTTAAAATGGCTCTGGACTTTCACCAAACAACTTTTCTTAAAAATTTACTGGGTTCCAAGCACAATGCCGCTGCTTTGCATTTTCAGTATATCAACCAGAATCATCTGCTTGCAGGAAGGATAAAATAAGGACAAAATTAGAACCTACGTTAGGCTCCCAAACCTAGTTTTCAACAGATGCCGGTCTTCATGTTATGTTTTAAATACTTCCATAATAAATATTAACAGTTTTATTGTCATTGTACTTAGAAAGTGCAGAGTCACGATATGCTGATTTCAGTTTAAGAACAGTTTTATAAACAATAGTCTGCTGCAATACTTTACAAGTCCTCCCCCTTTTTGTTTAGTCACTGAAAATTCTGTTGACAGCTTTTGGCTATGAAGGAAGCAGAACACAATGTGCACAGTAAACCTTGAAATGTCATATCTCTTGAAAACCTTTTTTGTTTCAGTACTTGTGTTAACTGTAGCTAATCCTGACTGTCTTGGGAAGACAGTATTTGCAATTGTCACATAAACTAGGCTTCATAGGAGCTGTGACAGTGTGTGTCCCTGCTGCCAGCATGATTTCAAGTTACATTTAGCACTGACTTTGCAAATGGTTGAGGCACCTCCAAAATCTGCCATGTATGTGTCTCCTTTTATAAGCACTTTTAAGTACTGATACCATAAACTGCAGTTCTGCATGTGTATCCCAGCAGAAGGAAGGTTGCGTAACTCAGCAATTAACACTAATAATCTTTTCATTTGGATAAACTGTAACCTGAAAAACCTTGACATATGAAATAACATGTCCTAGAGGATTGTTACATCAAAAAGCAATAAGAAATATTTCCTCTTATGATTCATGATAGGTAATAGAGAGCTTAAGCAGTCTGCCTTTTAAGACACTCTCTTAATGTTTTTGAAGTTATATCTCTTAAGCATCACCTTGACATATTTACGGAGGAAATCTTTTAAAAATGTCTGGGAATACAATAGCAAAATTTGTTATTGATGTGCCATATGGACATAAGCTAAAGGTAAAAAAAGGAGCTAGAAGGTTTACCTTGCTTAAGCTCAAAAGCTTTTTAGTGGCTATATGGGTACATTCTGGTTTTGAAAATAGGATTCAAATCCCATTCTAACCCACTTCTGTCCCACTACCCACTATATCATACGTTTCAGGTTGTGTGGTGCAGTAACCCAGAATAGGTAATGACAATGACATGTTTATTTTGCAATGCTTTTATTAGAATAAATAGAAAGACCATCAATTAACATTCACAAAATCAATGGTATGTCACTGCAATGAAGGCGGGAAATTGTATCAGTCAGGAAGGTGTTGTATTTGGAGATAATAATCTATGAAGAAATGGTGGACTTCCTAGATGCTTCCTCAGAACAAGAGACAGACACAGACACAGAGAAACACAGCCTTATACTAACATGCAGCACAAAAAAGTCCACATGCATTCCTAGAAGAAAAATGCTTTGCTAAAGTACAGAATTATGTCTGCATGTTGCCCAGGTATCAATTCAGTGGTGGCTGTCCAGAAAGGAATTGGGTTATTCTGAAAGCTGTGCTTCTTTCACTAACCTCCTATAGAGAAAACAGATTGTCAATTGAAGTGGGAGCTTTTCACACAAAAATCTAGCCTGTCTCTCAAGTTATTTAATGGTGATGGGAGATATTCCTAAGTTAGCTCCTGAAATTCTCATTCAGTCTTGGATGTAAGTCCTGTATACAAGTGGTGTGAGCAGAAATACCTGCCCCTAAACATCTGAAAAGTCATACACTTCTTCAAGGACATCTCACTAGATATTGAAGGCTGTCCACTTAGAGAAAATATTGAAGAGATGAGATTATACTACAATCCTACAGTAGAGGGGATCTGTTTCTGAGGGGAAGACAAGCTTTATTTCCAGCTTTTTCTTCTTAGGGAGAACAATATTTACCAACAAAGAGGATGCTGTTGGTTGGATTATGTTTGATGAAGAAAAGGAAAGGGTGGTCAGCCCTAAACTCTTCAGACTCAGAAGACTGTTTGATGTCTCCCACCACACCTGATGAGCCAGCCATCTCAGTGCCCTCTTCATTGACTTCCATGTATGCCTTATGGATGGCCTCTGATATTTTCAGGCTCTCTGCTGAAGAGATGCCAGACAGATCAGCTGAAGAGCTGAACAGGTCAGTCATACCCAAGGCCTTTAAGATAGCTGTGAGGTTGTATTTCTCCTCAATCTTCATGCGCGGGAGATACACTTTCACTCTCTTCTTTTCCATCACACTGGGACTGGTCCACTCCATAAATTTATCAAAGTTGATTTTTTTCTCAATCTGCAAAGAGAGGCAGGAATGAAATGCCTGAGACAGAAGTACCTTAACAGCTGTGTTTATACCACTTGCTGCTACATTTTTCATTTACTTTGTGTACACAATAGAATTGATACTTATCTAAAATATATTTGCTTATATTGTATGCTTCCTCCTCTTCCTCCTGACTATGGCCTATATATCTTCTGTCTTAATGAAGTTCTCCAGAACATTGTCATCTAAAAATTTCCTCATCAGATGAAAAAAACTGTTCCTTCTGGAATATATTTTATTGATCACTTCCTTCATCTTAGTTCCTTTCTAGTACTGCTTTTCCCACTTCCTTTTAGTCAGCTCCTGGATGGTCTTCCTCATCGCTTCCATTTTTCGGTTCCCCTCAGATAAGCTTTTCTTGCTTACCAAAACCTTGAGTGCCCTCCTGGAAGACTGAAGTCACTCAAGATTTTAAAAAAATCTTGCTATCATGTCTGTTTCTGGTACCTGATGGAGACCAATGCGTATAATAGCTGATTCAGGGCTATAATAGCACTATTCTCCTTTACTTTTTTTTTTTTTTTTTTTTAATTAGGCTGTGTTTTCCTAAGGGTCCAGTCTCAGTTTGAGCACTTGGTAGCAACTGGAGGGCTTTTGTGTTCTCCCACCTGCTCAGCACAGCCATGGGGTGGACAGCTGGGATGTAAATGGACAGCAGAAGATTTGGTGGCAGCCAGGTCCCATTGAACTGGTACCTCTTCTGCTTCCCCTGACAGGGCCATACCTGCTCCAGACCAGAAACATCATCAGGCAGCAGCACCAGCATGCTCAGTTTTCCACTGGCATATGGCAGTTCCAGGATCTTGATTTTCTCTGAAGGCACAGCTCCCACTTTGAAAGTACTGTTCTGAGACATCATTTGCACAGGTCTGCTTTCTTGCTGCAGAAACACAAATGTGAGATAATGTGATTGGGGAGTGATTTTTTTCCTTAAGCAGGCAAAAGTACAAGCTCTTTGAAAGGGACAGGAATTGGTCTTGAAGCAGGCTGCCTTGGAAAAAGATCTGTGTCTCCATTTTCCTCTCTTACCTGCTGGTGTGCTCAGGTCAGACACATATCTCGCAAACCTGACAGCAAAGAGCCCAGTTAAATTACCTGGCCAATGGCCACATCATGTTGTATGTTTAACACCCAGACTGCTGCCTGTGCAAGCCCCAGTCTGGCTTCTTGGCCAGAAAATATGCCCCCCTACCTTTGTCATGCTGAAGGGAAATTCCCGAGTGTGTTCTTCTTTAAATGCTGTCTTCCATATCCCTTTGAAGTAAATGGCATTCACAATGACCAACAGAGTATCCGGGTCAACAGAGCGTGGCTCAAGAAAATCTTGGATCTGTCCTTTGTGGAAGAAGCAAGAGTGGCAAGTTTCACAGCAGTAGTCTTGCATTTTAGAGGTCAATTAACATGCTGCTTCTTGGTTTGATTTCCTTCTCTTAAAAGATCTGTACGTGAATTTCCTTTTCGTAAGGATGATTTAATACAGAACAACTGGCACCTGGCCAGACACTTCTGCAAACACACAGGTATGATCAGGAGAGGTATATGTCTCCAGTGCTTAGAAGAAGATTTATATATAAAAGAAGGAAAAGCAGAGGGAAGCAGCAATACAGACTTTCTGTTTCTTACAGTGCTTCTTTCTCACATTGTTTTTCCTCCCACCTCAGCCCAGTAAATGTACATCACTCATGAGTCATTCCTTTCCCACCATCAGCCTAGTGAGTGCATTACTTCATTTCAGGAAACCCACTTGTTACCTACCTGTCCATCACATCCTTGTAAAATTATGCCGATGTCGGACTAACCTTACATGAGGTAAGCTCTCCAGATATAGAAAGTGTGCCTACAAATGGTGCACCTCCTGGCATCTCTGCCTCTGCCAGATATGTTTAAAACACATTGCCACTGCCACACAGATGCAATAGAGTCATCCCTTTCCACAGGAAATATCTACAAATGGGGTGGGATTGGAGGATAAACTTCTCCTCTAATGTTTAGTCTTTCCAGAAGTTGTTCAAATGCAGTTGTGAGAGGGAAGTATTCTTCTAAATCTTGTCTGACCTTACCGTTTGTCTGATTTTCCACCCAGGAATTAATGAGCTGCCTGGCTCGGTCTGATGCTGTTTTGAAGTTAACCATTTCCAGACCTGTTCTGTACAGTTTCTTCACACATTTTAAGTAAATCTGTAAAGACAGCAATTGTAGCCACCAAACTAGTCATTCTTTTAAAACAGTATGAAAGTGATGTAAAACATGGCAAAAAGAATTTTTATAGTGATGCCATGGTTAGGCTGTTCTCATTGCTTACTTTCTGGAGAAACCTGGGCCAGAAAAAATAGTCTGATCCATGACATTTTCAGATCTGGCAATCTGACTACTTTACCAGTTAAGAGAATGTATATATGAAATGTTGAAATGTTTTCTTGAAGAAAACCTGATCCAAAACCACTGTTTCAGGTTCATTTCAGAATGTTTTATTATCATTATGTCCACTCCTTTTGCTTGTAAGTGGTTTTATTTAATTTTAAATAGAAGGCATTTCTTTGATATGGAGTATTTGTATCCTCTGTTTAGAAAATGTCAAACGAAAGATTTTGACACTTTCAAAAGTTGGTTTTGAGGTGAGGTTTTCAATTGAAGGAATGTCCTGAAATCCAACTATTTCCTGGAAAAAAACCCAAACAAACAATTAAAACAGCAGGGAGAGAAGAATTACATTACCAAATGTTTTTGGCTTTTACTCTCTTCATTTTTCACTAGGGTCATCTTTTTGCCTGGAATTGCTATCTTCAGGGCTGTGGCAAAGGGAAAAGTCCTGGAGGCCCCCACCAGTGGATTAACAGATCACCTGCTCTGGCCAGTCCTCCTGGATTGCAGGTTTACACAGAGTTTAGCAAAAAATCACCATGACGTACAACTTACCGGTAGGATCGAAGAAGTCTTTTCAGCATAGAGTCTATTGGCAATGTGGAGTGAATAATTGGCTTTTGGTGCAGTGATATCAGAAAGAAGTTCTTTAAAAAGTATGTGGATGTTCACAGACTTGCCACACTGAGAGTTGTTGGTAAGAAAATAAAAAGTTACAGCTGTTAGCTTATTTTACAAGGAAAAGAATCATATCTCAGGTACAAGTAACACGGAAAAATGCACAGTGTTTGGACACTGCAAATGGGCATCTACTACAGTCTATGATCTCCATGGGAGAGATGTTCAATATAAGCAATTAGTGATGTACAATTAATTCACAGTATATGATGACACTCATTCTAGGTGATAACAAGCAGAAAACTTCAGCGATGAACCTGAAATTGTGGAAGTGAGGTCTCTCCAGCCTTTCTGACAAAGTGTCTTCCTGCCCCACTTTGGAGTCTGACTGCTGTAAGCTGGTTTGAGGTACTGAGCCCCTTTCAAGTGCTCCTTGCAGGTGTGCATATACTTGTCTCTGCAAGAAAGTAGGCTGGTGCCCAAAGTGTCCTATCCTGTTCTGCCACTTGTTCTAGTGCTACATGTGCATCCTGTTTTCTTTTCCTGGTTTTTTTGGTTGGTTGCTTGATCTTGTTTTTAACCTCAGTGATGAATCTGAAACCATAGGAGTGATGCCTCTTAAATTAAGAATGTTAGCAAAGGTTTGGGAAGGTATTGAACCTACTTGAACCACCATCAGAACAGTCTACTCTCAGGAGGAAAATGTGAAAGAGAAATAAATTTACCTTAGATTTCTGTACCTTGGTCTGAACAGCTCCTCCAACTCCTGCAATTTTGTCAAAGTGAAGAGCCTGCAATTGGAAGTAGCAATAGAAGATATTAAGTATGTGAAGTCTACTGAGAGTCACTGGTGTTTGTGTTGAAACTACAGGTCTGGACTAAACAGGTCTGATTAACACATGGATGAAATGAGAAATTTTATGTGAGGTTTAAATGTTTGGTTTCAGGTTTTTTTACTGCATGTGCCACACTGAAAATTTGTGACTTTGATGATTAGCTTAGATCCCTTCTTTTCCCGTTAATCGTGTTCAGTTTATAAACCAGTTGCAACCTTATTGTATTTATAAGTATGATTTTGTTCTCTGAATGCTTCCTCTTTTACATATTAAAGTTGTCCTTTCCACCTAGAAGGAATCAGGTCTGTGAAATAATAGAAGCTGAAGCAAGAGATTCTGTCTTAAAAGTTCTGCAAGACAGTTCTTTCTTAATGGAAACCAAAGGCCATTCTTACTCTTCATTGAGAAGAGCAGTTATGGCAAGTGAACACTCAGCTCAAGATCCAAACCTCACAGTTTGGAATGCCGTTCTTTTTCTAGGCAGGTTTGAATCCATTTATGTCACTTACCTTCTCCATCTGATACTCAGTGTTACCTCTTGCTCCCAGGTAAACCATGGCCAGGGCTGCAATTATGCTCAGGGGGGAGTAGAAGATGTTGTCATTGGCGTGGTAGACTTTAAGCTCTTTGAATACATCAAAAGCAAATTCTGCATTTGCTGCACTGATGGAACCCATTGTTAAATTTAATGCTGTCTAAAATAAACAGAAATATGATTGTCTAATGGTCATACGTAGCACTTGCTTTAAAAAGTACTGCCAATAGCCAAGAAACTGCTAGTTTTTTGCAGGTTTTGTGATGCTGAACCAATAAATGGCATGAAGCCTACAAATTATGCAATCATTAGAAATATTGTGACTCCAAACACATTCATCTCTGAATGCATGTTGGTTTTGTTTCAGCAAGATACTACCCCATCATCAAGATAATATCTTACACTTGACTTTAAGGAAATAGATAGTCTCATCCCTGCTTCAATATGATAAATCTAAGACTGAATAGGTGAACGTCCCTATGGCCATCCAGAGGACTCAGAATAATATTTGAGATCTTTAAATCGCAGGTAGTTGACTCACTATACTCTTACTTCTCACTGTTGCTTAGTACAATCAGCCAGAAATTTGGAGGTGCTTCTCTGTAGTTTACAGGAATAACAGGAATAAGTTTCTCTGTAAACCCAGACAGTTGCTTAGATGCTGAACTGTAAATTTAAGGGAGGGTTCTTTCCTGTAGTCCCAATGTGGACATTTAATCTCTGCTGATGCTTTTCTATTGAGAAAAAGCATAAGCATGTACATCATAAATCCATGTTTTGACAATACAGCTTGAAAGAGCATAGAGCTACATTTGTTCAGTCAGGTGAAGATCCTGTACATGCAAAGTAATGTGACACACTAAAGATATTCGTTGAAACCTGCAGTGATTCTCTCTTTTGAATCTGATAAAGTTTCATACTGCTCTTGTATCTCTAAAACAGCTAAAGTTGGTGGAATAGCAGCATATATCCATAGTTTGTAGCAGATGTGGCTGATTTACGCAACCCGAGAAGCATCAGATTCTAATGACTGTGGAATCACAGACTCTGGGAATCATCATACTGTGCCTCATACAGTATGATGATTCCCACACAGTATGATGGGAATCATCACACTGTGCCACACCCGTGTTATCCAGAGATTGAGACTGAGAAAAGAAAAATGCTTTTATTCCCAAATTATTAAAATTAAAAATATTAGTTTTAATGTGACACTAGATTTTCAACTCAGAAGAAGCATTTCTACTCAAAGCTATGATGTACAAACACTCGTATTTTGCACACCAGAAGTATTTGACAGTCAAACAGTATAAGATATATTGATAAGGCAAGGTAAAATTATTGTATATGCTATCATTTTCCATATCTGTCTTATACTTACCTTGAAGTTCTTAAACATAATATCACCTTTTTCCATAATGAAGAATACAAATTAGAAATTACATTTCACTTGGAGAAATACTTACCCACAAACTTCAAAGAGGCATGAAAAAATCCAGCTTGTCAGCTGAACCTAAACAGATTCTTTGAGCTCTTAGTGATATATATTGTACCATTTGGGACACTCCCACTCTTAGCCTTGGAGGAGTCATCTTTTGAGTTACTACCTTTCATCAGGATCTTTTGATTCATTGCACTTTGAAACACTGAGTAGACCAATGTTAGACTTGTCTTCTATCTACAGCAGGTCAACCCTTACTTACTGAAGTAAGACCCAATTGAAAAAACTACTTATTTAAGCTTTTGGTGTAACTTATAAGGCTGTACAAAAGCAAATGCAATTCAAATCTAAAACTCTCTCATGCAGTTCTTTTGAATTTGCCTGCTAATGTGATTGCACCACATTAGGTATCTAGAGTCAGATGAGGAACAAGTGAACAAAACTGAGGGAAAACAGTGTTACAAATATATCCAGCAAAACATAGTGCATTTTTAATACACCTATCTGCAACATCAGATCAGGTGAACCTCATGGTCAAGTGAAGCTAAAGATCCCAAAATGTTACAAGAAGATAAGACCCAGTCACAGTGCTGTGAGCTGGGAGTAAGGAAACAGTTCCCACCACAGTCCACCATTAGTGATCATCCATGGATACAGCTCAGGAAAGAGACTTGCATTACCAGGGACTGCAAAAAACTGCTGAAGATCTGTATACGTAAAACAACTGATCACAGATTCTATGCAGTGGAACAGAGGGAAATTCCTCATGGACACCAGCTGATGTCAAAACAATGCAATTCCAAGCAAAGCAGCTGTGGGATGGTCCTTCTCTTCAGAGGGTTTTGAAATTGACTTTTACCATGTTAGAACAAACCCAAAACTTTCTGTTGATTTTCCAGACCAAAATAGTACTGAAAGGTGTTCTGCTCTGCCGAAATGCAGAAGTACGTAACTGGAATCCAAGGACTGGTGTGGCTTATAGCTTGTACTGGCTGAAAGCACAGGCACATCTCCTTCCATAATGAGGTGAGTCCAAAGTTTTTTGCCCATGGTCAAACTAGATGGTCTATGGCAAAGTTGTGGAGAAGGGGAGAAGGGCTCTGATGAGAAAGCACTGAGAATGCCACAACTTCATTGTGATGATAATGTTCAGAGCAGCAGTATTGAGATGACTTAGAGGTCTGAGGGTGGGAATGGCAGAGGAAGAGATTTGAGAAATGAATGAGTTATATATTTTATGGGCTTTAAGTTGGACCTCAGAGTATTCAAATATTCAGAAATGGTTGCAACAAGCCGGTAAGATTCAAAGAATGATTGAGGGTCAGATTTAAATTTTAATTCTTAGCAGGTCATGGCAACAACGCCAGGTACCTGCACAGGCCATTCTCATAGATCTTCCATACCTACTTTTTACTATGGCAGGTGAATAAACTACGGAATCTGTCTGCCAGGACATTCATGGTCTGTTAGACACTCATAATGCACAATAGCAAATATAATTCAATTTAAAAAACCCTATTACTCTTTATTGAACAATACATTCAATGAGCAGTAACGAAACAAATCTCACATATGTAAAGGCCATAGAGTCATAGAATCATAGAATAGTTAGGGTTGGAAAGGACCTAAAGATCATCTAGTTCCAACCCCCCTGCCATGGGCAGGGACACCT
>JANRGW010033655.1:2094-18526 GCA_024733675.1 Psilopsiagon aymara
CGCATTGCCTTCTCACAAGTGATATGACAGTGTGTGCCCATTAGTCAGGCTAGGCTAGGCTTATAATAGGGCACCATCAGATTGAAAAAGAGATTCTGGGTTTAAAAAGAAGGAACAAACCAAACAAAAAAAAAAACCAACAAACCACACACACAAAAAAACCAAAACACACATACAAGAACACCCTACCAAAGCCTCACAACATTTTAAAATGCAAGATCAAAAGTCATTTAACTACCCAGTCATGAACAATATTTCAGAACATATGACCCTGTCCTATTAAACAGTTTCTAGGCCAGAGAGAGTTGCAAGATAATATACTTACAGAATGTTAATTCTAATTTTACTAGGTCTATTTCTTCCCCTTTTCCCTCCAAACTCTGTAATCCCAAGCGAATTTCCATCATCTGCAATCATACCTTCTGGCACTCAGCTGACAATAATTTGCACTGGCGCTTTGACATTTTTTCCATAGCACTGACTATATTTTAAAAGATATTTCCAAGTGTCCACCTTCTTTACTTCTTCCACTTAAAGAATAAAAAAAGAAATCCCACAAATTCTAATGGACCACCTGTTGTACAAAAAAAGCTCACAGCTTCCTAAGCATATTCAATCAGAAGAATTTTAGATACCAACATCAACAAATAAAGCAAGCTTAATTGTAAATTCAGATATATCTTTAAACATACTGTGCAGAGAGTAAATCCTCAGGTCTTTGCTGCAGGGGCATTAGTATTCTCTTAAGAGTTCTGGCATTGAAGTACTGAGGAAGCATGAAAAAATTCCTGAATAGTCAGCCTTACCCATGGGCCAAGTCCTTTTATAATGAATCTTCTGCACCTGGTCCTCCTAGCAAGGCTGATGTCCTTAATGTTACATTTTTGTTGGTAGAATTATGGAATAGTTAGGGTTGGAAAGGACCTTAAAGATCATCAAGTTCCAAACCCCCCTGCTACAGGCAGGGGCACCCCAAACTAAACATTGGCTTGCATGAAAGGCAAGGTGTTTCCCTGATTAAGGAGCAATACTAGGACAGCTCCTACTGCTGTGCTTTCCTTTCTTCCAGCAGCCGGTGAACACACTGACATCAACAACTCTTACCTGACACCACACACTATTTCTCATCAGTGACCATGTAATCCATACAGTTCAGGCCCACTTACAGCCCAAAGGGAAGATCTGCTAAACACATAGATTATAATATATAACACAGATTATTACATCAAATATCTGAAAGCATCTTATTCCCCAATAGCACTTTAAACTGCTGTAAAAATAAGAACTTTCCGTTCTGTGTTGAAAGATGACAGAAAGATGACAGACTACTCTTAACATACGCAAGTTTTTACACTTACTAACTTTAAAGAACCATTACTTCTAGAAAAGAAAGACAGATCCACTTCATCTCAGAGACACAATTCTCTGCTGATTGCAGAATCCAAAGATAATGGCAAGAAGGCCTGAGATGGACAGAAAATAACTGGACTCCTACAACCTGAGATGTCTTGGCAGAGGTGAAGAAACAACTCTACGCATAGCTTAATCATATTTTCAGTTATGTTACTGAGACCAAACCAGAACCCTGTGATATTGTTATCATTATAAATGAAGGCAGAACTGCACTTTCCAAGAGGAAATAACTGTGACATCACAGCATCAAGAGGGAAGGACACTGAGTTCCACCTCACTGCTCCTCCCCAATCCTTACGTATTCCCTGCAGTCACCTTACAGACTCACAGCCATATTTACAACACCTCGCACAGAATCCCACCAGCTTCAGAACACGGGCTCAGGAGGGAATATATCTCTTACCCAGCATGATATATACACAACTTTCCCATTTGTACTAACTTCCTCTATTTTCTGCCATAAGGTCACAGATACAACTAAAGGTAGGACATGTCTTTTAAGGTTCTGCAGTGTCAGTAACAGATAACACTGACGATCCACGTTCAAGACCTATGGGATCAGAAATAAGTTGCTGAACCATGATTTGTCCACCCAAAACGACCACAAGAAATTTAGTCTGGAAAAGATCTTCCGCTGAACTCTCCTGGAAGGCATTGTTCTGACTCTGATTCACATACAAACCACATGGTCTCAAAGCAGAGCCTTTACAGCCTCTGTAGAGTGGGAGGATTCTTACACTTGTGTAGCTAGAAGGCTGCTAATCTCTTCTTAACAGAAGTATGAGTGTCTACAAAGTAATCTTTGTCCGTGTTACACTAGTATGCCAGTATAGGCTTTCTTTTCACACAGTTATACCAGTGCAGCGTTCTAAGTGTAGACAAGGCTCTTCACCTTCCAGGTTAGCAGCTGCCAGTGTGCTGGTAAATCCTATTAAAATCCACAACTCCAAATGAAGGGAAGCAACACAGTTTGTGCGTTTATCCTCCAATACAAACAGTGTATGGTTGGTTGTAACAGTTTTTCCTCAAGGCTTCACAGACACTCCATTTCAACACTGTATACTTCTGATTTCATACCTCTTTTTTTTGTTATCTCAAATTCCTCTTGCCCCTTCCCCCAAGTTTTCATGACTGTCAGACAGCTGGTGACTAAAAGCAAACCCCAGAACTAACAACAATGCTTCATGAGTTCGGCATGATATATAGAATCTTTGGTACCACACTGAGGCATGGATATCAACAACTTAAGAGGATTTCAGTTAGATGAGAAATGGTTTATTGATGTCAAATGCACTCCCTAATCCTGCAGTTAGAAACACATTGATCTCCTCTGTCTGCCAGACTTTGAAAGAATGTGTATGCACAGTGCTGTGCACCTGCCAGAACAGAGCTAGAAGACACAAACTCAGAGAAACTTAACATTTGTCTATTAAAAGAAAGAGTTCTATAACTACAAGTGACCTGAACTTTGTCTTCCTAATGGAAGAAATCACATCCATTGCAATTAGAGTGCTTGAAGAAAATGAGGAAGACTAAGCTTATCAAAATGTGTTACACTAGACAGAACATAGTCCTGATCCCAGCCGCCTCTCTGCCTTTATACAACAGTACCTGTGCACAGCAACGGGTATTGCTGAGGTGCTGTGAAGCTTACATCAAACTTTATCCTCATAAGTTGCAGGAATACCGCTAGGCTCAACACAGAATAGCCACACTGCAGTAAGTGTCCTTAGTGCTTGCTATGTTAAGCACCTTTTGAAATCTTAATGACAATTAGATAGAAAGCTGCAAAATACAGCTTTTTCATCAGGTGCTCAAAGTCATAAGAAGTATTTTTAATAGCTGGTATAGAATCATGTTATACAACTCTGGTATGTTACACCTGTTTAGAAATAGACTTCAAGACAACAAAACCAGTATCATTTCTATCATCATTATAACAAACACAAAACTTAAGCTCTTTATTGCCATAGCTCAGGTCTATTAATAAAGTGCAATGTAAAACTTCAAATGGAGTTACATCCTCTACATAACAGAGGACACATCTTGGCATACTCATGCATGCTTTACAGGGAAGTTATATCCAGGAAACTAGCACAGAGAGTTAAAACTATTCTCAGAAAGGGATAAATAAAATATAATAAAAATTAACAGAAAAGTGAAACACAGTCATGCTGGTTAATAACTAGGAATCAAAACTGCCGCATTGTCATGATAACTCCTCTTTAAACCAAAAAGTTTAATCATAGAATAGTTAGGGTTGGAAAGGACCTTAATATCATCTAGTTTCAACCCCTCTGCCATGGGCAGGGACACCTCCCAGTAAAACATGCCACCCAAGGCTATGTCGAACACGGCCTTGAACACTGCCAGGGATGGAACATTCACAGCTTCCCTGGGCAACCCATTCCAGTGCCTCACCACCCTGACAGTAAAGAATTTCTTCCTCATATCAAATCTAAACTTCCTCTGTTTAAGTTTGAACTCATTACTCCTTGTCCTCTCGCTACAGTCCCTAATCAGATCAGTAGGCCGTGTTCAAGTTACTTGAATTCAGTGGAATTAACTTCTCTACAGAGCATAAAGCCATCAGGAAGGAGGAATTTCTCCCAGTATCCTGAAATGCATGAAAATCCAATATCTAAACATCTACGAGATCCTATCTGTTCGAAAAGCTTGCATCACAAAAAACCCCCCACATTCTGAACATGCCAAGGATTCCCTCCCCTGTTTAATAAATTGCTTTTAACAACTGGAACTGATGGAAAAAGACTGGTAATTTTTATGATGTATTAAAACCACACAAAATAAGTTTCTTAGTTTGCCACTCTACACTCTGAAGTTTTCAGAGTTTATCACTCTGAAGTGATAAAATTACATTTTTCATTTTTCACATGATTAGTGGCAGTACTTATCTTGGATATACCAGGCAAACTGAACTGGTCTACTTGTTTCAAGTTTTACCATTTTTCATGTTGCACTAGTTCTTCAGAGCCTGCATTTTTAACATTTCGGGTGCCAGAGTAATTTGTTTCCCTACAGTAACTTGCATCTTTTAAAATCTATTCATAAACATTAAGCCCAACAGGGAACTATATGATGATCTAGTCTAAGTTCCTTCATAACACAGGTGAATCTAATAAGCAAGTTCACAGGCATCTATTTCTTGAGCAACCAAGTTGATAGGACCCTACCCAGGGTAGGGCCATGTACAGGCATGTGCATAGGATAAGAATCTGAAAATCGTTAAAAAGAAGCATGTAAGTTGCTTCAACATCCAGGCTTCCTCCCCCATTCATCGTACCTAATCAGTTCCTTGGAAATAATTCAAGTAGCACAGTAACGCTGAAGAAAGCTTTTACAATGTAGCATTAAGCTCCTGTTACTTTACACCATGACGACTTATTTAACAAAGTATAAATCTTCAGTGTTATGCCCCAGGCAATACATCTTTGCCGCGTTTCCTCCCTCCCCCTGCGAAGTTCAGAAAGCCTAGTGCAAGCTGGTTCTCACTGATAGCGCACAAGTTAACCCTCAAGCATTCCAAACACAGAGTTTTGCCTGTGAATGCTCACAGCTGTTTGACAGTGGGCCAGCTGCCACTTCAAACTGGCATTAGTGCATCATTCAAAGACATGGTTTCGTAAACACCCCAGATAACAGTTTCCCCAGTTATAATTCTTTTGGGTGCTGGAGCAGCACATTATCAGCTTTGTCTCCCTTCCCCCATATGCTTTTATGTGGGCTCTGTGAAAAGGAAGTGTGTTTTACTTTTCTTACCTTTGCTTCCCAGAATGACTTCTAGCTCGTATTGTGAAGTCAAGATGTTACACTGAGTAGTTAAACTACCAGCAGTAACAGGTCCCTTAGCAGCATAAGCAGTGATGCCTTTAGTACATAGTCAGTACATAGCATAAGGATGATAATTCTTATCTAAAAGAGAGATGGGGGAACATTTTAAGAAGTGTCAAAATTCCCTTCTGGTGCAGTCTAAGGAACAAATATTTCAGTTCCTTTCACTTACGTGGTATCCTGCATTGGCTTAGAGACCAGTCACACTTCTTGCCCTCTTTTCAGTGAATGAAACATGCCTGATGCGGTTTCAGACTGTGTGTATGTGTTTATCTATATTCTGCGTAGCCTGCACCCACTAATCACACCACAAAAATCAAGTCCAAGTCTACATATCTCAAAGCAGACTGGAGATCAATCATTAAATGCTACAGAATTTACAGCAGTTCTATAGCGACAATAGCAGAGGCATAGCAGGTACACACAAAAATTCAGTTACTGCTCCCTGTCCACAAATTCACATTTAGAAACAAAGAAATGTTTTGGTTTTGCTATTATAGAGCATGAAATCTGCAAGCAGATATATTGATCTCACTGACAGGTTCAGGATCCACAGAGTACTGAAAAAAAATAACCACCTCAACAAACAAAGAATCATCATCTATGCAAAGTATAGCAATTTACTTTTCCTAGTATCAGAGCTAAAGAAAACGCACTCTGGAGACATGCTAGCCCTTAAAAAGCTCAGGTACAGAAAATATAGCAGTCCCTGGGAACACTGAAGGAAAAGAGTGAGCAACTCTGACTGCACAACATCAGCTCACACAACCAATACAACCCTGCAAATGCATTATATCTGTAATTTAACACTACTGTGCCAGATTAACTAAGGACAAGAATTAACCCACTGAACCACAGCACAGCAGATAAACAGGGCCCAAACCCACAAGACTTAAGAATCAACTTAACCCCAGTAAGGTTGCTGAGCTGGTAAAAAAAAATTTGTAGAGCGGGCACCTAAGCTCCTCATGCTGATGTTGACCTCTAACGCTTGTTTTTACTACCTCTAGAATTTGCCTTGTTCTGTGAACTACACTGCAATGTATCATGCGTCTTATTTTACTTCCTTCATGATAACCTGAGTGATATTTTTAGCATCAGAGATCCTAAACACTGCATAAATCTTGAAGAGAATTCACCCATCCTTGTTGCAAATGGGAATACAGCTGCTTCTGATGTTCAAACAAAGCTTAACTTGCAGCAGTGGCATCAGAGCCATGGGACAGCACTAAAGACCTGATTTTTGACAAAGTTATCAAGAAGTACAGGGAAGATACAACATAAGTGATCATGACAGTTCAGTAAGCATATCTTATGGAACAAAACTGTTCTTACACAGGCATGCTTAACACACACATCCCATATTAACTACACGTACTCTAGGGCTTAATATATTATCCTTATGATGGAGAGCTTAATGTGGAACATCTCAGCAGGAAGAATCCAAAATCTTGCCTAACTTGTACTAAAAAGACAAACTGATGTCATCAAGTGGTACCTTGTACATTCCAGCAACAACATGCTATCACCTTAAAGCTATGTTTCTATACCCAAAGGGCAGCCTCCATAAATGTTATGCAGACATATTTGATTTTGAGGAATACAACTGACTAATGAAAACTACTCAAGAGCAGTCAGAGATTAATGTCTTAGTGATGCACACTAGCAGAAAAACCTATTCATGAAACTTAAGCCTCGTGCCCCTTTCCCAGCAGACCTCATGCTGTTGGAAGTCGTAAAATGCCAACATTCTTGCTGAAATCCAGCACATGTGTTGAAGACAGCTTAGTGCTACTGATCAGGGATCAGATGCAGAGCTTTTCCTAGAGATGCAAATTCCAGGATAGCAGAATATGTAAGCTCTCACAGCCCATTTCCAGGCCTATTTTAAACTGTTCAGGGCCCGAGAATGCTAAGGGATGTAGATAGCATAACATGGAGGAGACCAAATACTTCTAAAGTAACAAAGCCAGGATCTCCTTTATTTCGTGAACTGGGATCTTAACTTGCCAACTGCAAACATAAGCTTTGGGCACTACATATGCTAGAGAAAGAAACAAAAAACAACAAAAAAAACCCCAAACCAAAAAACAGTGCAAAAAAGCAAATTACAGTCTGCTGGTGTGCCCTGATGCCCTTCAAGATGTTTTAAGTTGATAACATAAGGTGTGCCAAAACATGCTTTACCATCAGAGAGCCTCATAGCCCTCAGAGGGAAAGAGAAGCCTAATAACCTTTCAGTATAAAGGTCTGGATGCAATCTGAAGACCTTCACCAGCCATAAGTCATCACCTTAAGTAGGCAACAGCGTGCTGGTCAAGTTGTCAAGGGATACACCAATGGTCTGAATGCAACATTCTAGAAATCAGTAAGTTTACACGAATTCAGAGGGCAAAATTCAGTCCCCCCCCCCCCCCCCCTTTTCAGAATTATTCAGCAATATGCTACAGTCAAGTATTCAGGGAAAATACAGATCAGAGCAGTAAACAGAGGTGCCATGCCTGCAGAACATTTGCATTGTTCACGCCTAATAACTGCTTAAGGGAAACCAGGGCCTCCATGAACTCATGCAAATAAGAGTAATTCAATCCAAATACACTTATATAGCAAGCCTGGAAATATTGGCAGCTGATTGATACTTCTGTCGATGATGACTGAAGTTGTCATGGTCCATACGAGACACAAAAACTATTTTTGCAGTTGGATAAAACAATTTCAGTATAATTAAAAAAGAAGTAACTCTGTAGGAGAAAATTAGTATCTTTTGTATTTTCCCAGCAGATCCCCAAGCAGCAATGCAGTGGGAGGTTTGATCAAACTCCTTCACCCCCATAACCAGATGGAAGAGGCAAATTCCAGGTCATTAAACCCGTACCTTTAGACAAAGGCTTGTGGTAGGGCAAATGTACAGAGATGCATACAACTACATTCGGTCGACGGAGCACAGTATTAGCTTCACAGGCTAGGCAGTAACACTGTAAGGGAACTCTTGCTTGCTGATTTGCTCCTGAGAGAACAATAGCGGCTGATTTCCTTCAACAGCCTCGCTCACACTCAAGCGATTCAAGGCATAGCCCACAACAGCAAGTGTCCCGATACAAGATGGAAAGAACCAGCACCATCTAGCGCTCAGGAGCAGGCGGAGCAAGCAGAGAAGAGAAGAGATTAACAGTTTTTCGGCACGGAAGTACAGAATACACACTTCCAGGGAGATTCAGACTACACTTACCTTGCAAGTAAAAAGAGACTGCAGCTGGCGGAAGCCAAGCAGATTCACCTGTCACTACCTTCATGCTAAGACTTTATTAAAAGTCTTCAACCCATGCTATAAAGTAATAATAAACATTTCCAGACTGTAACTGACCAAATTGCATGCTTTCTTTTCATTCTGAGCACTCCTTCAGAAAGACAGTTCAGAGAAGACATTTCAGGTTTCTCCCTCCTTGATAATGGAAAGTCTATCTCATGTTCCAAAAGGCAGCTATCAACTTCTAGTGACATACAAATACTTGCATGCTCTCAGCTGCACTCCACACATCTAGAACTGTTAAGCACAGATCAAACAGTGTCCTACACTACAAAACCAAGACCATCAGTCTTCTCCTGCTGGTCAGTGCAGTGCATGGACACTGACATCCACAGATCTGACTTGCAAGGTGTTTCCACAGCACACTGCTGAAATTATGTTGTCTCATCCTTTCTAATAGGACTCAGAGCTACTTTATTTTGGTGCCATTTCCCCAGTCAATAATGCTGAGCGACAAATCCCAGAATCCTAAATAAAACTCAGATATCAAAATCATCACATATTCAGATATGCACAGGAAGCTATCAGCCATAGACTTCAGAAGAAAATTTAATTACCACTGGCAAACTCAGTTTCCTTCTGTTAGAAGTGCAATTTGCATTGAATAATGGAGAACATGAAACAATTTTTAATGTCTGAATTTCTAGTTTTCCCAGCAGGTATTTTAATTACACACCATCTCAACAGGAACAGAGATAAAAAGGCCAAAAAATAACTTAATTGCTGTTGATCACCGGGGACACAGAAGTGTACCAAAGAGCAGACTGCTTTGCAGGCATCATTCAACCTACTGGGACAAGACAAACAAGCTGTCACTCTGACTGCTCAGTACGATGCTGCCAACAACACTGACAGACTCCCTACAGAACAAGTAGTCAAAAATTACTGTCTCTGTAAGAGCTGAGACTCCCACCTTCTGATTCTGCCTTTCTTGATTTCCTACTTACTATACAGAACAAACAATGCAGTGAAATTGCTTCTACACAAATACAACATGAAAGCTCCTGGATAAAGCTTTTTACTATGCCAGCTTAACTTCTCGCAGAATGCAACCACCCCACCAGTCTAACTTTAAAGTAGTACCTCTTGAATGCAGATCCTTTTCATCAGGGCAAACTGCCTATATTGAGCTCAGTCTCTAATTAACTGAGGAGCATGCCACAGAATTCTGACCTCTAAAGTTCTGAAAATAAATCTTTTACATGCGAATCAAGCATAGGCAATCATCTTTGCTCTGCCTGAAAAAACCCGAGAAGGCAGTTCTGAAAAGGACTGAACTGCCTCACTTAAGAGGGGGCTGGTGGCATTACTAAAATGGGGCACAAAAAGCCACCCAAAGGTGCAGTTTTCAACAAACTTAGTTGGATTAACCTGAAGTCTGATTTTTGGTTTTTTTTTCAGTCATAAGAGCTGAAGTGAGAGATGGGGTTAGATATTGTTGAAGAAGTGAGGAGGAAAGGGGGAAAGCAAGACCTACACCCCTTCAGCAGTTGTTGCCAGTGAAATCAAATTAAGCTTATCACAAAGCCACACATTTTCACAGGAAGGCCCAGCTAAGAGATGTCACTGCTCACCTTGTCAGAGTACACTGTTGCATGACACAGGAATTGGCTGTCATCAGTGATCAGGAAACACCAAGATGTGTATCATAAGTTTTGGTCAGGAATTTTTCAGGCTTCTCAAAACCATAAATAAGCCTTTTTGTTGAAACAGAAAAGCGCACATCTTGTTTGGACAAGGGCATTATTCTAGAATAACTTCATAGTAAAAAAAAAAATGAAGAAAACACATTTTTCCTGGAGCAAGAAAAAAGAAAACCACCAACACAAGAGCAGTTACTGAAAGTACTTGCTCACTATGCAGGTGACAAATTCAGGTTTCTGGCCTAAACCCAGTGGAACAGAAACTGTTTCCTGCATCTCAGGAGAAGACAATAGCCAGAAAGATACCTGATAATCCATGGAAAATTTCTTGTTAATTTTTCCATCTTTCCTCTCTTATTCTCCATTGAAAGACCACTTAAATCCAGTCTGAAGCATAACAGTAGGATCTTGTTAAAAGTCACGAGGTTCTCTACAAAGAAAAGCTATTCTCCAACCAGTTGGTAAGAACTCTTGCCACACCTAAAGATTTACCCAAATTTTTCACCAGCTAAATTCCTGAATTCTGAATCTTTTCACCACTCCCTTCCATGACTCTGAAAACCTTGGTATATCAGAGAATTATCTCTGATTCTGCAAAGAAACTTAAGCTTCTCATCTCATAGTGCTGCAAAGGCCAGAGTATAAAACCAAGCAGGCTATTTGCCACAGGACACTAAAAGCAGCAGCTTCCTAAACGCCCCCAAGGTCTCACCTTTTAAGCTATCAACACTCCTTAAGACATTCTCAAAGATCAATCCCTATGCTCCTTACACACTGCATTACCCACTCTGAAATGCACTGTACTCCCAGGCTAACACATAGATGCTTTGTTGCCCATAGTCAGTCAGATGCTGTTCCCGTTACAAGACCTGGACTCTTCTCCCAAGCAACATACAGTAGTTATTCCCATCCATAAGTATCAGCTGCTGTGCAATGATTACCCCAAACTGTTAAAGCTTTGCATCTAAACTCATACCTAACCTCATGATTTCACTGAAAACACTGCCCCTCTACCTGCTAATGTGCACTGGAACACCAAGGCAGTAAGCCTACAGTTTGCTCTGCCATTCTACTTTAAACTTCACTAGTTGTGAGGGAGGAAAGTAGGAAGGGGTTAAAAAGAGTTCAGAAATTTACAGTTTCCCTGGAAAAGAAGATAAAGAATATCACTGCCAAAAGAGGTATTTCAAGAAGTCCTGCCACCAGATCCAACACTGGTTTGACTGTTGAACTGTTCCACAGTCCCTCATGTCCCTAGTTAACCCTTCTTGCAGCTGCACTACAGAGCTTAGAAATGAACTTGATGAAACACAAATAACACACAAGGCCCGTCATTAGTTCTTGTTACTCAGCAGAAAATCAATACATGCTCTGTTACAGCATAGGACATGTTGTTAACTCTAGTCCCAGCACTCTGAGAAAGCAGCTCCTACAGCCAAGCTTTACACAGCCTGCAGAAGAGGAAGGCGGGAAGATCCCAGCAACAATTCCAGCAATAAGGATGTTGAAAGCCTTAGCTGTTGATAATGAAATACAGTTTTGGAGGTAACTGGTACTACAAACTTTAGAAAGCTTTGGATATTTCCTTACTGGGAGATCTCAGCCTCTCGTCTTCGCTAAATAAGCTAGAATCAGAACCTATGGAAACATTTCAGGAATGCTGCATTCTGGCCTTAATTTTGTTTAAGCTCTGCTGCATGCAGGCGTAGTAAAATCCCATATCCATATTTACAGCCATGGAATTTACCTATATTTACAAGATCCCCAACTTAGCTGACTAAAAAAACAAAACAAAACAACCTCACCATCCCTATAGAAACTAAAGTGGGAAAAATGAGAGACAATTAGCCAAGATATGATCATGGCTGTACATCCAATACAGGGGAAGATGGAAGTTGACATATTGATTTGGATCCTGCAAATTACTTGTGCTCCCTTTCCTATCTGGCATTCATTGATGAGCTGTTCATTATGTTGGGTGTTCTGCAGGCTGGCAACCATGCAGAACACAGTCATTGTAGGACACATGCCAAAAAAAGGCATTTATGCCAAAACCAGCACACAACAGATGCACTGTGAACAGAACAGGGAACTCTTCAGGCCCCATTCTCCATTGACATCTGTGCTGAGTCACATTTTGTATTGACTACTTATAGCATTTTTCAATACTTTCTACAAACATGAATGGATTTAGCTCCACAAGGTAGGAAAAGCATCTTAATTTTGCAGGTAGGACAGTGGTGCTAAGACAGAATCATTTTTCCATATACATAGAGAAGAGCAACATCAAAACCACAAGTTGAACACAGATGTCCTGGGATTCACAACTATGCTGTGAATAGTGTTGTTTTTTTCCACCCTTCCAGATAGCCTTTTTCAAGCAGCCATATGGCATTGCTTCACGAGCTCCAATGAAGCAACAGCCACCTGGCAGCTCAGGACAATTCTTTTGCTGCCTATAGTAATAAAACCTGACAGGCTGGGAGAGAAGTGCCCACCTGGAACCAGAGGGCAAACTCAAGTCTGCAGGAAAAATCAACCAAGCCAGTCCATGGCTCAGTTAATTATTTCAGAACACTGTCAGAACACACAGAATCATTCACAACCACAACCGTACAAGTGCTTTCACACCCAATGTCCACAACTGTTCTACAACAGTATGATCTTCAGAAAATGGTACAGATGATGTGTCACATTCAGACAGTGAATCACAATTCCTAGGACATCATCTCTACGAGCAACACTGTAAACCCAGCACCCTGCTGTTTGTGGGACTCTGCCTAAGAAGAAAAACAAAAAGGAGGCATTAGCAGGTGCAATGATAAGGAAGAGAAAACAAAAATATTTTTTCCTTTCCCAAGTACCTTCCTGTCTGTCAAACAGAATGCTGTGACTGAGTTATTGCAAAACCCTGCCTGCTGGTATAACTGAAAACCTTGCAGCACTGCCGACTCTTGCACTGCCTATTACTCTGTTAAGAGGGGTGTGCAAAACAGGCATTTTAAGCAAACCTGATGGGGGTAAGAGAAAGACCTTAAAGATAAGGGTAAATGCACACCTGCCTCCACAACAGTAGCATTCAATTATAAGGACTAAGTGTTCCCTGTGCTCTCCATGCAATTTAAAAATAACATGGTGGGAAAATGGTACCAAGAAGCATGGATAGGTAGTCCATGCAGGAAAAATTGTCTGTAAAGCATGACTGAACCACTGCGCTCATGTAACTTTTACAGTAGCCAAATTTGTCTCCCTCCTTGTTCTTGGAAACTCAGTCTTCAGGTATTGGGAGATACCTGTGGAAGGACTATCCTGGTTCATCTTTCTCACTCCCCTGGTTTAACACCACTAGTGGTGCAACAGCTTTCTTCTCTGTAGATCCTGCCACCTGAAAAAATCTCCAAAATATCTACACAGAAAGATGGCCTTCTCCCGACCACAAGCAGAACTGGATACAGTGAATACAAATAGTCCTATGCTGCAATAGGGAACTTCACTCTATATATTTATCCCAGAAATACTAAACTAGTGCACAGAACACATTTATATGGGAGCTAAGATGTTTTCAAGAATTTTACATTAAGTTTGTGCTGACAGATCATTAGTTTTCCTGCCTAACAAAATTTCAACCTCTCTTCCATGGCAGGTCATTGATTGTCTTAAACCTTTTATCCAAAAGTGAAATACTTTGAAACTTTTTTTCCTCTCCATCTTGAACTAGGGAGGACTTGTATATGCAAACAAAATACATCCGGATACTGCACACCCTTTTCCAATTAGTTCTGTGCTGTCAGCCTGGGAGACCACATAGCACTCCAGACAAAAAGCCCCCTCCAAACAGAAAATCAAGGAGCATGATGCTTCTCCACTACTATTTTTATGAGGCACCACAGTAGCAGTTACATCCAAACCAAAGTACACCAAGTAGTCTGTCAGTTTCCCGGTCTGGCTAGTGTATCAAAATGTTCAGAAGTGACCAGTACAGTTCAGTTATCATTATTGACAACCAATGGGAATGAGATGATGTTATGTTGAAAGCACAAGGAAATGCTGTCCTACCTGGGGCAATTTCAAAGAGATGTTTCCCTGGTTCATCTGGATTAGGTGGCAGCTCATTCACCAGGTTGCCTTGCAGTAGTATCAAGCCCTGTAAGGGACACAAACACCAGTGAAAGGCAAAAGGCTACAGAGAGGATGGCAAAAGTAAGATAAACATAGCAAATTTAAGCCCCAGTTTTCCACAGAGCCCATCTCCTTTCCACACTTCTCCTTTCCACCCTTCTGAGCAAGAAGAGATCTAGCTGGGCAGGTACCTGCCTCGCCCATCTTTTCTCTTACACTGAGCACTTCTGATAAAATGATCTTTTCTCTAGAATAATACTCTGAACATGCATAGGAGATTTGAATATTCATAGCTTATAGAACAATAAACATTACTCTATATCCAACAGATCTGCATCACCCCTCCCATGTTGCTATGTTAAAAAAAAACCCAAAAGATGATAAAAGTTCAAGAAACAAAATTAGCCTGCCCACATTGCATATATGCAGACTGTTCAACAATGTGGATTACTGCTATTCCATCTACAGAATCTAAACGCAAAAATTATCACAAAAGGAAAAAAATAGAAACAGTGAGAAACTTTATTGAGGCCTTCAGTTTAGATATCCTTGGTTTTGCTTTAAGGAAATTATGTGTTTACATTTTTATCTCAATAGTTTCCTTGTATTTAAAAATTAAAATTCTATCCTTCATGTAACAGCAAGAGATGAGGTTGAATGTTCTGTACCACATTGTAAATTTGTGCATAATGCATTTGACATACATAGATTTGAAAGGGAAAAAAAGCCTGAATGATGACAGAAGGGACCTCTCAGAAGACAGCCAGAGATATTCAGTCAAACTCTGCAAGGGGCTGAAACCAGCACCTGCTGGCTCCACAAAGCATCCTAGAGGGGAAGAGTGAAGTGAACATTATGTATTTTTGTGCATATTCTATCCATGTCATAGCTGCCTGATGCTGGTAACCACAGCAAACTGTGAGCAAGACATGCTGAAAACAGTGAAAGACTATTAAATACTCTAGACTCTATGCTACTCAACCCAGAAATTTATTGCTCACCAGGAACTACAGTAAGAAGGAAAAAGATGGAAGACAGAATTAAAAAAAACAAGCAAACAAAACCAGGAATCAAAATTGATGCTAAACTAAGCTCCACATGCTATCTAGCAGTACTTTCCTCTGTGCCCCATTCTGCAACAGGCAGCACAGCCCAAAACAGCAGCATCTGCAGACCCACTGGGCAGACACTTTTTTTCTTCCTTGCTGCAGCCCCTGCACTAAACATAGATGATGCAACTTGCACAGCTGCTGTGCTCCAGGAGAGAGGAAAGAGAAGGATTAGACCTGAATGACACTGCTCTTCCTCTCTTTCCTATGCTGCAGGAAACAAGGAGCATTGACCACCAGAATTCCAGAGCAGAGCTGCTACATTATCAGCTGAAGTGTGGGTAAAGGGCTGAGATAGAAGAGGATAGGGCAGATGGGCAGAGAAGTACCTCTCGGCACTGTAACCTCCACCATGAATACCCAGCTTCTGCGTAAGATCAGATCAACCATGGAACAAGAATCCCTAAAAGGATCAAATCTTGCCATCCTCACATCTGACACCTTAACTAAAAGCACAAAATATTTCTGATAACAGTATCCTGAAAAGTTAAAACTGTACCATAAATTACCACCATATATAAACTGCCTTCTCCCAGAAAGCAAAGAGCAAAATTCCCAAGCAAATTAAAGCCTTACACACATTGCTACTCATGATACATGAAAAATTGAGGCAGTGTCAGGGAATATTAGGTCAGACAGGAACAAGGACCAAAACATTAATCATAGTATAGTTAGGGTTGGAAAGGACCTTAAGATCATCTAGTTCCAACCCCCCTGCCATGGGCAGGGACCCCTCACACTAAACCATGTCACCTAAAGCTCTGTTCAACCTGGCCTTGAGCAAAGCCAGAGATGGAGCATTCACAACTTCTCTGGGCAACCCATTCCAGTGCCTCACCACCCTTGCATTAAAGAACTTCATCCTTATATCTAACCAGAACTTCCACTGTTTAAGTTTTAATCCATAACCCCTTGTCCTCTCACTACAGTCCCTAATGAAGAGTCCCTCCCCAGCATCCCTATAGGCCCCCTTCAGATATCGGAAGGCT